>APFE030577617.1:11688-52485 GCA_000404065.3 Pinus taeda | reverse complement strand
TTTTAGACATCCATTCATACATGAAATTCAAGCATGAACATCATTAACATAAAGAAGAAGCATTTCAGGAATCAAGACGTGTTTCTTTATTAGACAAATAGAATAGTACAAAAAAAAGAGCAATATCACCTGAGCAACCTCTGCAGGCTCCAAGCTCAGCCTCCTTCTGGATCCATACCGCCTCAAGCCTCTAGTAGATCTCCTTCCAATACTCACTCCAAGATGTCATAACTAAAGGATGAACATCAAATCACAAGGAAACAAGGGTTTCCTATACAAATGGGGGAAGTGCAGAAGGCACAAGGGTCTTCAGACCTAATCATGGGGAAATATCAGTATAATAACCTTTCTCTCTCTTCTCTCCTCCCTTAGGCCTTCCCTTTGGTATCTTTTTATACCAATTCCAAAGTATTTTTTTAGTTAGGAATTGGTTGGGAACAGTTGAGGCCACGGGCACTAACAGGTGATTTGCAGGTAAAACCCACGATCTCCGCCCGAAAATAAGGAGTTTTATATTTTTTTAAGTGTTTTAATACATATACGCGGGTTGGGTATATATGAACCCATGTATACACGCGTTTAACTAAGGGAAATGTCGCGTACAGGGAATAAAACACTGTTTTTTAGATTTTGGACCAGGTCTGGAAGGAGGGGTTGCCCTAGGCCATTAATGCAGCATCACAAACCATAATAGTGAGATTTGGAGCTATAACAAATCGCCTACTGAAGTTTGAAGGTAAAAGACACTCAAAACTCTCTCAAATTGGTAAAATGACAATGGTAAGAAATACAATTACTTTTTTCACTTTTATGGTCAAAATAAGTCATTATTTTAATAGTTTTTAATGTTTTTGACCTAATTTTACCATATATTATGTATTTTTGTTGTTTTTGTAGTGTTATGAGTAGGTTGAATGTTAAATGAATGACGTAATTTAGGTTACATTTAAAATGCAAGTCATTTTTCTGATTGAGTATACTTTTATCACTTTTATGAGCTCATTAAACTTACAAAAAGGAACCCCCTGGAGTAATATTTAAGTTCTTTGCAAACTCCCAAAACATGAAAATATTGTCGAGCACTTGTCTTTTCGAACTCGTTAAAGTAAATGAAAATGTGTATACACAATATAAGTTTAACCATTTTCCAGACTGGATGGACTATTTATGAAAAATGAATACTTTAGTCGAACATGGCTAAAAGGTTCCCCTGGGTATTGTTTTATGCCTTTTTAGGCCCAAGGGACAAATTTATGAAAAGGAACATATTGAAGTTTTATTTTTGTCTCTTTTTCAAAATATCTAAAAATGGAAAAGAAGTTGAGTTATGCCTTTGCTAGGCTCGTGAACTATTAAAAAACGTTAGAATCGTTAAATATGCCAGGACTGAACCACTCCTTCTTAGGGTTCATTAAAAATACTCAGAACGATTCATTTGAAGGATGAACTTATAGATAAAGCGTATGTTATTCTCATAAAGATTATAGAAAATAAAGATGTACTAACTAGAAATGGTTGGGAATTTGGGAAAACATGGCATCAAATCTATTAATGGTAATGAGTTTCTCTTGAACATGACACTCTTCCACTCCATCTTTGTGACTTCTTTGTGTTGGGGAATCCACTTGCCGCTCTATCAATCACACCTTATTGAAAGCCTTTATGATGGGTCTTTGAGTCAACGCTGCCAACTCCATAAAGTGTCGCTAATATGTTCAAGTGAAATTCCACCCTTAGTTGACATCTGATACAATAACCTTAAGCCTTAATTCATGTTTTCCATTCCTAAAAAAACTCTGCATCATCGAATTTTATCTCAAATCTTCATACTTGTTTCATGTCGTGGATGGGGGATTGTTTGTTTATTGGGGCCTGACCGATGTTTGGAAGTGTTCAACCAGACAAATCCCATGCTACTGGCCCTTTCGACAACAATTCACAGAGCGCGGACTGAAATCTCACCTAAGGTAGTAGTGGAGGGTACTGGAACCAGGTTTCTGCACCCTAGGAATGTCTTGATGAGGTCTAGATGGGTCGCGACCTGACCTGTGCACTCGCACTGCTCTGCACAACTGTCTGTCCTTCGTGTAGGTCCGTGATGGGATGCTTCCTAGATTCTTATTATTAGTGTAGTTATTGCAGATCTGATCTAATTCTTGCGGTCTTAATCAAGAATTCTATTGTTATAACCAGTGTGTGCAACCATAATTCTTAAAGAAATCTATAAAATCATAACATAAGAACAATCATACAGATTTTCTACCTGATGCACAATACTTCAAAAGAACTTATCTTATATTAATCTTTAGTTTAGTAAAATCCAATTCCACCCTATGCACTCAGTTGCAGGGATCCGTGCACATAGCTGCGAACTCTACCAGGCCTCTACGCACACTTCTGCAGAGCCTACTCTAACTACTATCAACCCCAACTCGGACTTAGAGGCTCAAAGTGAATATCGCATTCATAAACCCATAACATTCAAGATCCACCACAAATAGCCTTCTACCCTTATAGCCTCGCTATATTTATACATTCGCATGGTCCGCGGACGATGGATAGCCCGACTCACTTTCTATTATCTTACATTATTTTTGGGCAGACAACCCTTTGACTTGACTCATTACAATTTGTGCTCCGTGCACTTCGCAGAGCCTTTACCATACTATTACCCAAAATTGAGGGCTTTAAGTCCCAAAACTGTTACGTGGGGGGATTTGCTGCCCAACAGGCCCCCAACACAGTCATCGTGACTTGTCCCGAGTCACTGAACTGGTGTGTTGATCTTTGCTTGCAATTCATCCCGCAACCTTTGCGATAAACTAATATCTGCCACACATTCTTCCATTGTCCAAGGCACTGAGTGATGGCGACCATTTGCACTGTCAAAGGCACCTTCCTGCCTTAGCGCATATGATCCTGCAGCTGGGTCAGCTTCCCCTCGATCATAATGATGATCATGAATGTTTCCTCAAGCCAAGGTTAGATGCGCACTTTGAGCCCAGCTTCTCGCTGTCGTACGATGTCCACCTGCTCCTTCAAATTCTAGGTCTCCCTCATCCTGGCCAAGCACTGAGTGATGGCGACCATTTGCACAGTCCCCTAGACATTTTCATAAGCCTGTTGCAACTCCTGAACTTTTGTCTCGACCTGCTGCAGTGTTGGTTCTTCTTGTAGTGATGTGAGTGTAAGAAGGGACTGATCCAACAATCCCATGCAGTCTTGTACAATGCACTCTATTACTGCTAATCCTGCTTAAATTGTGCAGCGGTGCTTCTCTCTAAATTTCAATGGTGTAATAGGATGCACCTTCATCCTTAGCTCTACGATCTGCAAGTTCAAATCCCACTGAGATTTCACGGCCTCCTCTTGGGCACTACGAAATGCTGCGACCATGTGATGAATCTTGTCGGCTGCGAGGAGTTCCACTGGTACAGCCAGTTCTGGTATAGTGCTACAGACCTCCTCCATAGCCTGTTCCAATACTTGGTTATGTGCTACCAAGTCATCGCGTTGTAGACTGATCTGCTCCAGATTTCCTTTTTGCTCCATTAAGACCTGGAGGGTGCGGCCTTCCTTAGCACGGAGCTCAGCGGTCACCCCATCCTACAGCTAGTATAGGGTCTCTCATAGAAGGGCAATGAAATTCAAGCCCCAACCCCTCATGTCACCTTCTACCTCTGCTAAGATGGTGCCTGCTGGTAATACTAAAGTGTTCATTGTGGAGGCACGCACCATCTGCTTTGCTACATGTATACCTTCCGCGAGGGTTGGAATCATCCCTCCTAACGGTCGCACCTGTAACGCCTGCAACTAAACCCTAAGCTCCCCGAACATAGTTGTTTTCTCTGTCATCATCTCCTCCAGAGCACCCTTAGTTTCATCACACACTGGTTCTCTCCTAGCAAGAAAATATTTCTCTAAGGTCTTTAATGTCTTTATTTTTTTGCGTGCATGTGGTAGCTTCTAGATGCATTGCCTCTTGAATTGGGTCGATTTTTTGGTAAGGTCCATGCATTCTTGTGCCTCTACTTCCCCCTACATGTCCTACTCCATGGACATTTCCTGATCCTCCATGATCTCTTCAGCGATCATAGTGGTGGTTGCTTATGCTTCCTTGGTCACCTCCCACTGTGAGGCTGCTTTCTGTTCCTGGCATGTCCTTTCTACCATCTTAGTGATTCACAGCTTGAGTTCCTTCTTTCATTGTTGTGCTACAATCTTTTCTAATTCAGTCAACTCTAGGGCATGCCACTCCGGAGGCCATGCTGTCATTTCCTTGAAAATTCCATCATCTGTTGCAATCAAAAAAATCTTTACCCATGTTCGATTTGGATCCTTTCGCAACCGAATATACAGATTGTGCATATCCTCCTTAAACTCAGTTGCGCTTTGCAAATTGTTGCATACTATCGGGGATAACTGCGGTCTACAGGAGATCCATGTCCAGATACTCACCTCCATAAATATCCAAAACACCTTGATCTTACGAACCCTCCAGGTGTCTTTTGTTGCCAAGAGTGAGTTATATCTCATGGCTTCAGGTAGGTTCTTCTCAATGTTGGGAAATTGGTTGCCCTTCGGCAGCTCCCCTACAACTAGCATGATCGATAGGAGCAACCATGCATAGTGGAAAGTTTTACCCTTCTCCCGGGCTTCCCTACAATTCATCAAGAATTCATCGCAGAGAAATTTCACCCAGTTGAACTGAACCCCTTCTGCACACTGCTCTGCAAGTGCAATGACAAATGCGGGCACCTCATCTGCGCAACATTTTCACATGAGCTTGCCAGCTAGTAACTGGGTGGTGACGTGCACCCCTCAGTCTTTGATACTTGCTATGACATACCCTCACTTCCGCTTCTCCAGCTTAGATTTAGCCTCCATGGATTCTACGAGGCCCATGTTGCTACTCGTTCCTATTAGGGCTGTAGGATTGTTTCCTTTAGTAGGCAACTAGGAAATCCTGTGTATTAAATTGGTCATGATGGGAATCGGTTCCTCCAACTAGAGATACACATCATGTACTAGACATAGTAGCTGTCGAATAACAAAAATTGTGATGGTCACACTGTGGTAGTGGGGTATCCACCTTAGATGAAGTAATCCCACCTTCTCAACACCCCCTAGCCACTTCTGCTACAGTAACTTCTCTGGGACCAATTGGGGGAATTTCTCACTGTCTGCAAGGTCCTAGTCTTCGAACTTGATATTTGGTATCCGACCCACAGATAGACCATTGAACCTTATTCATCGAGAAGAAGCGGGGTCTGGAGCATGCTCTTCGTGGCCTCCAGGTCCTTTGGTATCTTGGCTGTCCCTTTCCACAGGGAGATGTATGGTGTTACTGCCGAAGGTACCTGGGAAACATTTTCCTCTTCCTTGTCCTATGTTTCAGTCTGAGTGATCAGGGCTTGTAAATCTTCCTCTTCCTCCTCAGTTTCAGGGGTGATAGCTTTTCCCTTTTCTACTACTGACAATTTACTGAATCGCGGTGATACCCTGACTGGCCCCATAGTCTACTTCTCTTTTTGGGGTCCTGGCGTGCGTGGAGACTTTGGAACCTATTGAGCAGTGGTCGCTTCACCATGCTCCTCCTGGGTCAGATGGGGCTCCTCCGTGAATCTCACTATGGTTCTGGCTGACATGGTTTCTATCCTAGATTCATTCGGGTTATTACTTTGGTGCTTGCTACTCTGTAATAGTTCGAGTCTCAAATATCCAAGTGTGGGCTTAGGGCTACCCCAAGGGACTTTATAGGAACGTTTGAATTTAAATTCGACCATTCCCTCCACTTTTGAGTCATTAATATCTTCTTGGCGGCAGATCTTCCCGTATCTAGCTCTAAATTCCTGTCGTAATGGCACACCGCCTGCTCCTTTCTACTATAAGTCCAACTTCTTGTCATGAATAGTGACATCAATGGTCACCTCCCAGCTTTCCACGCAGCAGCGCAACCATTTATGCACGACCGTGATCCTGGTGACCTACTAGCCCTGCGTAGAACCTCCATTCTGCACAGCTCTCCTGTAGACTTGTTTATAGTCCCACACCTTCTTTCAACTGCTTGGAGCACTGAGATTGTGCTTTCCATAGCTAGTCAAGTGGTCGCACCCCAGCTGTGAGATTTCAGCTTCCCTACTAGCTCGAGCTGCGGGCACCCTTCAGCTACCCTTGTGGTCATTAGTACATCTCGTTCTGCTTTATATGGTGTGCTCCCTTATTTGGTAAAGTGCGGTCACAACCATAATAGCAGGGTCGCAATTGTTTCTAATGTAGTAATAGGGCTGGCTAAGCGTGGACTTGTCATGCTTAGTTCCACATGGCTCGCTTGTGTGACTCTGATTTCTAGTTTGTTGATTCCTTCGCTCACTATGATTCTTTTCCTCCTCAGCCATGCCCATTCTTCATCGAGTGCATGGAGTTTCAAACTCCCTCGCTGAATGGCTTCCTGTATCTATTGTATTCCTTTACCCTGGTTCTCATGTCCTGTCTAAACTACGGGGGCTATGGTCTTGGGAGTTCTCTCCGTCCTCTTGGTTTCATCTTGCCTCATAAACGATAGGGCCACCTTCGCAGTCCTATTTTCACTTATGGTCTTATAGTCCAATTGAGCTACTGGTATGCGCAAATTCCACTGGGTTCATTTTATCAAGCGAATTGCAGCCGGAATGCGTCACCTTCCCTACTGCCGCGTCGGGTTTTGATGCTTGCTCCATAGTTGGAGAGGTGGTTGCACAACATACGTCTGCATCCCTCACCGTAGTTGGACATTCAAACCACTTCATCCTTACTTCCTAGATCATGTTCGACGTTGGGGACCTTCAATTCGTACACACACCCGCCTTCTATATTCACGCCAGTTCCACCTTGTCTTCTGCAGTGTACTCCACCCTTATGCCATGGTCGATCACAACACCTCTTGTTGCACTCCATGCCACTTTTGTTCCAGTATTACCTTTTCACAGTGGTCTACAGATTCCTCCACATTTGTTGCGCCCTCATTTGTTGGTAGTTCCCTTGCTTAAGTCGTCATGCATCGTAGTGATCTCACCATCATATTACAATTCAACGTTGTTACCTCATGCAATCGGTTCTGCCATCGCTCTATTTCTTCATCTGAATCTGACGTACAGGAACTGTTGGGCTCCCATGAGATTATTCTGTTCATCGTGGGATTCACCCAATCTTAGTCTTATGTTGTCATCTAGTAAATGCAGTCTAGTTCATCATCACTGTCCTCATTGTGCACAGGTTCAGTGTAGCGCGTTCCTTCACCTGGATCTAGTGGAACTATTACATGGAGGGACTTTTCCTCGAATATCATTTTTTGTCCCTTTAGGTTGATGACTCCATTCATGTCCGTGGCCCAGTCTATTCCTAACAATGTGGGGTATGGGTTACTATTATCCACAATTTCTATTACCTCAAAATCTATTTGTGTGCTCACACCTTCAATGTCCACTGTTACTCCCTGCAATCTCCCCATGGGCAAGACCTTTTGTTGGTTCGCCCTATGTAATTCAAGAGGAGACCATTGTAATGTGGGCCTGCCCATGTGTTCCCAGGTCTGTTTAGGTAGCACATTCGCATCCGACCGTACATCCAGAATGACCTGATCCATCTCATAGTCACTAATATATGTCATCAATCGCATTTCCTAACCTGGTGTGCAAAGCATGATTGCCTAGTTTCTGGACCATGGGTGGTTCACCCAACCCTGCACACTTAGTTATCAGCTCCTACAATTCCTTAACTACTTTATTGTCCTGTAGTAGCTTCATGCATGTCTCTAAAAAGGTAGTTAGCATAGAAAGATCCATTTCTAGCTTAGATTGATCCTTTCTACTTGAAGCAGAGGCCTCCGTGAAGCTCTTCTTAGCTTCGATAAATGTCTCCTTTGCGCATTCCAAATCAAACTTAGGTTGCTTTGTAGGGAGCTTGCGAACCATGTATTATCCGCAGGTTTCTCCCCCTTATCCTCTGTTGTGGCTGCACCACTTCTGAGCACCATGTTCACATTGGGGTCCTCTTCGCGCGGTTAAGCCCTCATCATTTGGTGTTATGTGTTGGAGTAGACTGAAGCACCCCTTTTTCATGCATCTGTGTGATTAGTGTGGGGAAATCTACATCTTCATGATCAAACTGGTAACAGTACAAGAAACATGTTCTAGTTGGGTTCATACAGTCATGCGCATAGTGCCCAGGTCCTCCACAATTGTAGCAGATTAACTGTCCACGCCCTCGTTTGGGTCCCATTCCTCCTCGTCCTTGTCTGCGTCCCTTGAATCAACCATGTGTTATTGCTGCAGTTGGATCCTGACCTTGCACCTCAGCCTGCATCCTGTAAGCAGGTGTTCGATCCATTAGCAACTCGTAGCTTCGGCAGTTTCATTCATCGTGGTCCATCGATCTACAAAAATTGCAAAATAGCTACTGGGGGGTTTGTGTAAACTTTTGCAATAGATGACAGTTGTCCATTGTGTGCTTTCCTCACACTTGACAGATCGCGCACTAGAGTGTGAGCACCGTGCTTGGCCTCGCCTGTGCCTCTAGTCTCAACAGCATTGGTCCCCCCTACCAAATAGTTCACAAATACTGGAAAATGATCCTTATCGTGGCCCTGGCCTTTACATTTTATGCACCACACTTCTTCGTGCGCTTCTAGCTCGGGTGCCCTATCCTGTTTCAAACTTTTCATCTCCAAGCATAGGTTTTGTAGTTGTGCATGGATTTGTTGTACTCCCAACCCAGGATCCTGTATTGGAGTTTCATGTAACCTCATTGCTCCAATTCTTCTGCCTGGGTTGAAATCCTCTGCTGTGATAGCACCATTCTCATATGCGGTGTCAAAGATGCCACAAACCTCATGGGGTGTTGCACATTTGTCAGTGTAATGTTAGCCTCACGGATCGTGCTCTTTAGTCTCTGGTCCAGATCCTAGGGGGTTTCACCTAGAAGCAACGTGATGTCATTGAATCTAATGATAGACTATGTCTCTTATTTAGGCCGACTGAATTCTTTGTTTAATGCAATCTGGATTTCCACTATCCCGGCATTTGGATGATTATTCGAGCACTTGATATACCAAGTCAGTGCGTAACCCTGCAACACACTTACTGAGGTGGCCTTTTTAATGTTATCATTCATAACTCTATTCACTTCCCACGCTACTCTTACTACGAACCAAAACTGATCTGGATCTTCGCTTCCTACTCCTTTGAATACAGGCAACTTGATCGCACTCACCATGTTAAACTTCTGGTTTGGTGGAGGTGGTGTGGGCGAATATGGAGGTGAAGGAAGTGACGTGAGTGGTGGTGTTAGCGGGGATGATAGTTGTGGAATGCGTTGCCTTATCAAATTGACCGCACTCCTTGGAGAAGCCCAAGTGCGCTCTTCCTCTTCCTCTTGCGGAGGTGAAATTAACGGGCTATTTCCTAGCCCTTCAATACCCTTGTAGGCCCTTTTGCTCTGTGTCATTCGACTCATTAATGGATTTGCATCACCTATTTTTCGCATAACAACATCTTAATCCAGGTATTCAGGGATTTGATATACTTACCTCATGGTCCCTTGAGAAAATACCGCTCATATTCGTTGTAGCTAATGGTTGTGTCTGTCGCGAACTCAATGATAAACCCTCCTATTATCTGATCCAGCCAATGATCTACTACCCATGTGATCCTAACTTCAAATGCCTTTAGTCTACGCACCAACTTTGTACTCCACACTATTGGTTGATCAAGTTTGCACCTTCATTGACTATCAACTAGCCTCGGGATCTAACGTTATAGTTCTAATGAGAAGGTCATGAAGAAGATCTTGTGGATCTCCATATATATGTAGTGATCCATCCACCTCTTCTCAGATATCTACGGGGTTTTAGTTTCCTATACCAAAAACTCGTGTAGCTTCTTATCCAACCAATCTTCAAACTCTATCTTCGTAGGGTTCTAGCATTCCGACATCATACATCCCTTAGGTAGATCCTAGTCCTGGCAATGGAACCATTTGTTGGCTTATTGGGGCCTGACCTTGGTTTGGAAGTGTTTAGTAAACAAATCTTGTGCTATCGGCCCTTTCAGCAATAGTCCGCGGAGTGCGGACTGAAGTGTCACCCGTGATAGTAGGGGAGGGTGCTGGAACCAGGTTTCCACACCCTAGGGATGTCTTGATGAGGTCAAGATAGGTTGCAACCTGACCTACGCACTCGTGCTGCTCTGTGCAGTTGCTTATCCTCCGCATAGATCCATGACGAGGTGCTTCATAGATTCTTATTATTATTGCAGTTATTGCATATCTGGTCTAATTATTCCGGTCTTAATCGAGCATTCTATTGTTATAACCAGTGCATGCAACCATAATTCTTAAAGAAATGCATGAAATCATAACATAAGAACAATCATACAGATTTGCTACTTGATGCACAATACTTTAGAAGCACTTATCTTATCTTAATCTTCAATTCAGTACAATCCCATTCCAGCCTATGCACTCAACTGCAGGGGTCTACGCACACAGCTGTGGACTCTACTAGGCCTCTATGCACATAGCTGCAAAGTATACTCTAACTACTCTCAACTCCGACTCGAACTTACAGAATCAAAGTGAATATTCCATTCATAAACCCGTAACATTCAATATCCACCACAAAATTCCTTCTACCCTTAGAGCCTTGCTCTATTTATACATTCCCGTGTTTCGTGGACCATGGGCAGACTGACTCACTTTCTATTATCTTACATTATTTTCGGGTGGACAAAAAATTTGACTTGACTCATTACAATTCGCGCTCTGCGCACTGCACAGAGCCTTTACCATACTATTACCCAAAATTGAGGGCTTTAAGTCCCAAAACCATTACGCGGGGGGATCTACTGCCCAACAGGGATACATTAAGGCCCTCCTGCAATGGGTTGCTTCCTGTTGACATCAAAAGATTATCCAAGAAGTTGAATTAGAAACTTCATTCTGTGCCTTGGACCTTTCATACCTCAATGGAAAGTTTCCTCGCTTTTGGTGATAGGTTCTCATCATTGACCTTTAAATGAAATATTCCATGTGGTTTTCTACTTCAGCTCATTTATTCAAACCACGTAGATTATATTGTAGTACCTTGAGGGTCATTTTCATTATAAGTGTTTCCTCTCACATATATTAATGGCTTACCTTATTGGTTGGTAATCAGATTATGTCTACCATGTTTGAATTCAACACATTTATTCACATCCTTAGACTCATACTATCAAGTAACAAGGTAGAATACCTTGAATCTAGTTTCATCCATCTGGGTTGTGATTTCAGGATTCATACAAGATTAAAAAGTGTGATGTCTATGATCATTCATAAATCTATCTAAGAAATGTCCACAATATGTCATCGATGGATGTAATTATGGTTATTGTACATGAACATGTAAATTGGCTTATATGATGAGTATGGGTATGTTTACCTCAACCATGATATCACGATGATTATGTATTGTAACAAAAAATTGATGATCTTGACCAATTTATTATTGATCTTGACTTGTCACATGGTAAATCACTTGAGTCCTCAGCCACTACTTCTAATTTTATACTTTACGAGGCAATATATTACAAGTTGTTTTGTCACATCCAATTAAAAGGCCTTGAAGCTGGATCAATCAAAATCCATTGACACTTTGCATTCATCCCCTGTAAAGAAAAGAACATCCTCTCTAAAAAAGTTCCAAGAATTCTAGGTTAAACAACTCAAAACCATAATTTTTAGCCCCATCACACTTTGCCTTCATGCAAATTTCATTGTTGTAAGTTGTACACAGAGAACCGGCATTGAAAATAAAACAATTGAATGTTCTCTTCCTAGAAGCTTCCAGAGAGGTTTTAACCATTTACTGTTGGATTATATCTATAAATCCTACACTTGAGGTATTATCTCTTATCCATAAAACTTATCCTCCATCTAACGTGGATTTAAGTCCTAGAATGATAAATCCCAAACGCCCTCTTTTACCTTATAAATTCACTACCTCCCATAGAGTCTGGGTTGGATTTTCGGGACTCTTAGTTATGCCCTTGTGTTGTTGTTGTGCTTAGGGATCCATTATCCATCTATGGACTTGAGTTGTGATTGAAGGCTTTCTTTGTGGAAAAGGAACGACAAGATAGGTGGGAGACATCTACAAAGTTAAGATATGAAAGGGTTGTACCTTCTCCTACATTCATTAATACAAAAAGTGCTTTTCTTTCCTACACTTATGTCTCATTTAATTTGTATGTAGAACAATGCCCTATTGACTCATTTTTAGAGATGTTAGTATATTCTATTTGTATATTTTTGTTCTCTTTCTTGTTTTAGCTATTTTGCAAGTTCCACTTTTAGCATTTGGAGTTGGAGCTGGAGTTTACAAACAAGGATAAGAGGAGATCTTGCATTAGATCCTAGGTAACTCTTTCTTTCATACTAACTCTTTCTTTCATACTCTAAAATTCTCTAAGGAAATCACATTCCTTTTGTCTCTATTGTTTCTAGATAAGGCCACTAGATTTAGGGAGTTTTCTTCTATCCACAAAAGGAAATTATGTTGAGGGACAAACTCTAGTCTATGCAAATGACTAGATATCACATAGTCATAAGTTATTTGATCAAAATCACTCACCTATGTGATCAAATTGCAGTAATGGAGGAAAGGGTGAATGATGTTGAGTTATTGAATGTGGCATTGAATGGTTTCCCAGTGATGTGGATCCATTCATCTAATGAATTTGTGTTAGAGAGAAATATCACTCATTTGTTAGGATATGGAATGCCTAAATCTAGGAGGAGATGAGGAAGCAACCCAAGGCTAAGCCCAACAAATAGGAAGAATGAGAGTTATTCGACAACATGGAAATGTGGGACTCGATGTTGCATGTGGAGTTTGAAGCCAACACCAACTTGGGTAAGGAGGTGTGCTAAAAGTAGAGGACAAACTATGCATGCTAAAATTAAGGAGAATTATTCTCCCATTCTTATGATAGAGAAGAAGGGGTTTTATGTAGCATTCTAGGATGGGAAAACATTGATTAGGCCAAAGTGATCTAGCTTTGATGATCACCATGTCATTAGGGTTAGAGAGGGAAACATGTATAGGATATAGGCATAACCTATTTGAGTAATGGAAATAAGTAAATTGTGGCGGAGAAAAAGGAGTGGGAAGCTCCAAATATTGAGTAGTTTAGAAGGTGTTATCCATTAAGCTCAAGTGGGGAGGAGCGGTCAACATATCTTTCCAAGTATATCAAGAAGGTCTCTTGGTATGATATGACCTTACATGATATTCAATAGTAATAGGATTCTAGGAACAATTCCAAAGGCAGCCGATATTTAAGAATGTTTCCAAACTGGATGGAAATGAAGGGTTATTGTTTAGAGGGAGTTGCCATCGAATCCTCCCTCGCCAAGAAGAAGTGTTGATATTTGTAGATTGGGTAGGTATTTATACACAATCCTAAGTATCAGAGGATGTAGAAGTCACCCAAATTCTCCTTAAGACACTTTCTCAAGTATTGAGTAAGTTGTTTTTGTAACATAGCATAATTCTAACTAAGGAAAAGAACATAATTAATTATGGTGTCCTTTCAGCTAAGGAACTATGTGAAAACTAAACTATTTAACTTAGTGATCATGTTTTCACTTCAACTGTTGAATTTAAGTGTAGAAGGATCTAATCTCATCCATCCATCACTTTGGAGATTAGAGTTATGGATTTATCTCAATGAAAAGTTATAAATTCAAGTCTAAGGAGATGAGAAAAACACACCATATAGTGACACAATCCATTCCGAAAGAAATTTTCTCAAGTGAGGAGTGAGATACTCAAGTGTGTTGTGTTTGAGGAAGGTACAGGGGTACAACATTAGAGATCCAAATAATCCAGGTAGATTAAAAACAAATCTAGGTCATGTTTCAATGGATAAGATAACATCTATTTTGTATTTGTAAATATCTATGTTAGGCCATTATCTCAATTTGGAAGCCCAAGTAGGTATGGATTATTAATTTAATGAAGAATTGTTGGTTGGGAAGAATTTGTATGTGCCACATGTGATTGATGTTGGTTGTGTAAATGTGCTTCCACTTAATAATTTTGTTAAGAACCTAGTTGTATTTTATTAAGTAGACAAACAATAATATGAAAAGAACTAATTTTTGGTTGCTAGGTTCATAATTTAACATTTTATTACAACATATGGTAACTACTAAACGATACCATAAGTCTAGTAAAGAATATGAGAAATTGATACACTAATTTTCATTTGAAATATTAATATCAATAGACAATAGCTAACTTACAAGATTATTGAATATGTTTAGATGCTCTATCATTAAGTCTTTTTCCTTTATTCTCAAGTTATACAACTTTTTCCATAAGAAACTTTTGCTCGTCAGGGACTTAGAGGGGTATAAAGTCCCTAAATTTTTCCATAATGACTTCTATGTATCTTATCCTAATATATTTATAATAATAAATCTAAAAAACAAAAATGAGTTATGCTCTTTTATTCTATCTAATATATTCTAGTCTTTTGTCGACATCCTCATCGATGCAATACCTATATCCACAGTGATTCAATGATCTCTGTCCAACATCATATCTTCCAATTTGAGCTTCAACAACTCAAAACTCTACCCTTTGAATTTATCGATCCATATCTTTGAAATACTCACAATTGCCTTCCACCACAAGTATTGATTTCATAGAACTCCCACTATAACACGGCCTACCATAGGTCTTGTTGGAATTCTAGTGTTAGCATTGATGTCAACAAGTTCTTGGTGTTGTTTTTCATATGCATGTGTGATGAGTTCTTGGTGTTGGATGTTTCGTAATGGTCTTGTTAGTTGGAATTGATTTCAAAATACCTATGACTAGACCAAGTGGCAATGATGTTGTGGCTACTAAGGAGATGGATTCTAGTCATGTTGAGTTGGTTGGAGATGCTACTATTGTAGGAGGTTGGAGAGGTTCTCTTGGTGCCGCATATGTCTCTACATGTCTTGGATACATTGCATTTGTTGCTACATGTGTGATATGTATTTGCTTGCGTTGGAGGTGCTTCTACAAGTGATGGAGGAATTTGTATGGCTTGATGTTTCTACTACAAGAGCTGGTGATGCTACTACATGTATTGGAAATGTTTCTATAGGTGTTAGATATGCTATGTTTTCTTATTGAGGAGCTGGAGGTGTTGGTATTAGCATTTCAATTTGAAGAATATATCTTGCATGTCCCTAAATTGTTCTTCGCCTATTTCATCAGCTGTAGATCTGTTGCAAAGGCTTGGACAAGTGTTCATGTGCTGGAGAAGATGATAGAAAATATGGAAGAGTTTTAGAGCTATGAGGTTGATGATTTTACTGATATTTATCCCTAGTCACATGCACATAGGCCTATCAGAGTGGTTGGAATTCTCCAGTCCCATGGAGGCTATCTCAAGGGAGAATTTATTGCCCCAATCGACTTTAGACTGTGTCAAGGGTGTGGATGGAAGATTTCTTGATATTTACTCTACATTTCTTGTGTTGTTGAGATAATTTTTGTTTTATGGAGACATACTTGATTGGAACTTTGTGATTTATGGTCCAGAAGTTGATCAAAGTTGAAAAGATCAAAAGGAAAATGAAGTTAGTGGCTTGATAGAGCAAATGAGTTGAATACAGATCTAATATAGGATATGAACAGAGTTGTGATGCCTAGTAATTCTGAGTAATTATTCAATTAAGCACTTGAGTTCATCTACATATTAGAGAAATCTCATTGTGAGATGATTTCTTGTCTAGTTGATTTGTGTAAATTTTCTTGTGCAAATGAGTCTGTAAGATGCATGTTTCTCTAGTGAAAAATTTATGAAGCAGTTTGCAAATGTAGCAATAGTTCGCTAAACATTATTTCATCCATTACATTATGTAGTGAGTGATGTGTTGATGAGTGATTTGGAGTAACTTTTTTGAGGAGATTGCGTTGGATCTTGTGTGGAGTTTTTTATTGTAGCTTGTGCTACAAATTGGCTATTTGATTGAGCTTTAATGCTACGTTGTTGTAGTGCTCATGTTGAGAAAGATTTAAGAGTCTGGTTTGAAAATATATGAAACCAGGCTCACATGGACAAAGTGAAAGCATGGAGACTTTGAGGATACAATGACTAGGGGATTCAGTAGATGGAAAAGTTTTCTTTGTCTAATTGTGGTTGGATAGTTCAATAGAAACTGAGTGAGGCTCATTATTCATGATAGTACTAGCATATCAGAGTCTATAGATCCATTGTTAGTTTAGGATTAATCGGTTGAGGATCATTGATTGTGGTGGCCTTCAACAAATTATAGTCCCTAGATTCGAGAGAGAAACAATTACTTGTCTCATGGTGTCAGCATACTATGAAACAAGTCGAGTCTTTTAGCTCATCAGAGTGAGTTGATCCATGTATAATTTTCTAAATAATAAATGAAAGAATTTCACAGGACAACAACAATAGGGTGGTGCTTTTCTTGGGATAGGTTTTCCACTAGAAACACTTATGTCCATTTTGTGATTTCTTACATGGTTTCAGATTTATGTTTGGTGCACTAATATCTAATTATGTGTTTCAGTTTATGCATGTTAAATATTGAATAATTGGATAAAACGTTTTTAAGTGCTCACACTACTACTTCACCCCCACTCGCAGCAATGATCTAGTTTCCAATAGGTCCAATCAAAACCCCTTAGACATAAAAGAGTTCCCTTAAATCCAAAATCACTTTAATACCAAATGTAGGTTTTAAACCAATATAATTAATTTATGCAAAAAAAAATTCTTCATAAAACAGAAAATATGGAATGAAAAACACACATATAAACATATACATTTAACCCTAGAAGCTCAAACTAAGAAACTAGGAAGATATTTAGTATATTAATATTTATAATATTACAATATAATAAATATAGAAGATCAAATCCTAAACGACCATTTCATTTAACATGGATTATAATTCAATTTTAATTCCTTAATTGAGACTATAAAACAATGGGATAAACCACCATGCACACACAAAATCGCCTAAAGAGGAAACTGTGTGATGAAAGACACCAAAAGTCGATGCAAAAAATTGTCGATTTTTTTCCAGGGGTGCTTCTCCAAAGCTCCTGTGTAAGCGTGCTTCCTCCCTCATGTGGCCCCTCATTGCACTTGTAACAACACAGTGCATGTAGGTAGTCTGACAAAGAATATAACACATACCCATCAAAAGAAACAATATTGATGCAAATATTTGAAACTGCATTTTGTTGGGGTAATCAAATACCACTAAGGAATCTCACCATTATGATGATGTAAACAAGAATCTTATTTTTCCTAGAGATGTAATTTTCATTGAACATTCAAAGAATGAAAAATTTATTGAGTGGCAGCATGGTCATCTAGATAGATTCACTTAGACAAAGACATATCATTATTTTGATTATGAGATTCCACGTCTTGAAGGGGTATTACTATATTTTATAAATCTATTGGATAAAATTTTGAAACAACATATCCCCCTTATGAATATTCAATGAATTCATCATATCAGGAAAATCGATTGGATGATATGATTAAGAGGTTTGGAAGGCTGATTCTAAAAGGAAATGTGGCATTGTCCCAATTATTGGAGCAACCTAGTACATTGGGTCATAAAGGTCCACCAAAATGGCTCATCAAAACACTCAAAAGTGTTCATATCATTGAGGTTAGAAACAAATTAGTCATAGCCTCCAATACATAATATGGAGGTCATCTATATAATTTTGATTCAAATGATGTAGATGATATGGATGTTTCATATGATTGTGAATTAAAGTTATCTACTAATTTTAAACTAATTTGAAAAACTTGCTTCACATGATGAGTGTAAAAAATAAATGCACAAGTATGATTCTCTCATAAAAAATGTGATGTGGAATTTTATGGAACCTCTATTTGAACCCAATCCAATTAGATGCAAGTGGGTCAATAAGAACAATTATAAAATAAACAATTCACTTTAAAAAAATAAAGTAACAGCCATGGAAAAGGATTTTCGAAAGACATGAGGTGTTGATTATGAGACATTTCCCCCCATAGTAAAATGGGCCACCATTCATACTCTCTTTTCCTCGACAACACAGAATGGATAGAAATTTCATCAAATGGATGTGAAGACTACTTTATTGAATGTATATTTGAAAGAGGATGTCTTCATGTCTCAATTGAAAGATTTTTCAATTGTGAAGGGATGAAAATAAAAAGTATGTATACTCTTAAAATCCTTATATGGCTTGAAACAAAAATTGTGAGCCTCATATGAAAAATTAATTATCTTCTGAAATTAAATTTCATGAACTTTAAACTCGATGATGCAACTCTATTTGTTAAGAAAGTTTGAAAAACTACTATATAACTTGTCATGTATGTAGATGATTTTTTGATGATAGGGAAAAATGAAAAACATATTGCATCGATAAAGAAAGAGATGAAGAAAGGGTTTCAGGTGAAAAATGTTGGAGATATTCACTATTACCTGGGCATTGAAGTGACTCAACATCAAAAATGCATATTCGCCCCCAAAAAAATACATTGGAGAATTGTTGAACAAGTTTAGCATGGTTAACTCAACGACTATTATGTTTGAGTCAACCTTGTACATTTCACATGTAACCCCAACAAACTTAACGAGATTTAATTTCTTGAGACCTCATTAAACTTTAGCATAAGAAAATATACCTATTAAACTAGCCATTGAGACTCCCAAATTTCCCTAAACTAAGTACAACCCATAACTCACCATCTTATAGAATCACTAAAGTGATAAATATATCAAACATATAAATAAAATGAATAGAGAAAAAATCACACTTGTGGCAAGAGAGAAAAAAGAACTTTGTATTCAATAAATAAAAACATGTCTTCTTAAGGGAGCGGGGAAAGATGGTATGAGATGGTATGTACTTTTTTTGATTAATTTATTTTTAATATTAAAAGTACTTTAACATAATTTATTTGTCCGAAGTAAATCCAAATCATAAAAGAATTAACATAAAATTTTAATTATACAAATATTATTGTGTGAAGTAAATCCAAATCATAAAAGAATTGACATAAAATTTTAATTATACAAATACCTTTTTTTAATGATCATTTTGAAAAAAAAAACATTATATTTATTTTTAAATTTGTCAATCTTATTTTAATAAATAATATAGTGAAAATAAATTAATTAAATTTTATAAGTTCAACCTCATCATTTCCTAATGAAATCATTTTACAAATCAATGTGTGTAGTTCCCTCATCTTTTGCTTATCTAATTATTCAAATAGTATATCCATAAGTAATTCCCTCATCTTTTTCTTATCTAATGAATTTAAATAGTATATTAATAAGTTTAGTAATCTTTATCTTCTACATATATAATAAAAAAACATTTTACATTTGGCAAAAAAATTATATTACAATATTCACATGACATATATAAAATTCAAAAAATTATAAATATGAACTTCCAAATTTTTATTATAGTAGATAAAATACAATTTGTTCTTTTTTAATAATCACTAATTTTTAAGCACATATAAAAAAATTGTAACAACAATGCATGTTTTATATATTGATGAGAATATTATTTAAAAAATTTCTTTGAGTATGTTTTATCGAATTTAATATTAATATTAAATATTTAATTTTTGTTTGTTTGTTAAGTAATATGAGTCCTGCGGTAACTGGCACGCTTAACCGATAGCTTGAATAGTTGCAAACTAAGTGTTGGAAAATCTATTAGGGAAACATTTAATTAACTTTTCCTTGACATTTATTTGTGATATCATATTCTTATTGTTCTTGATTATTTTAATGTTTTATATCATCAAATAAATTCCAAAACAATAAAGATCACACCCATACAAAAAAGAACACAAGATATAGGCTCCAAGTGAAGGCAAAACCCCTCCAAGGGGAAAAGTTGCACATAACTTCCCCTTTTATAGAATCAACATCAAAGGAGACTTACAAGACCAAATCCTAGACCAAGGATACCACCAAGAACCAAGCCAACCAACCTTCCTCCTTCTTTAATGCTAGGAAAGAACGATATCATTTACATCTCATCAACAAATTCTATAAATTCTTCTTGAATTTTTTAGACCTGTTGCATGATTAGAACCTAGGCCTCTTGCACATGTGAGCTGCTATAAAGATAACACATATTTCTAAACATAATAGACCTTGAATCCTTCGTTGCTAGGCTCTTCTAGCCTTCCTAAGCCTTTCACATGGCTCATTCAATTTCAGATCAAAGCCAAAAGATGATTCCTTATTCTCTTTAAATGAGGTTGAATCTCTTCTTTCTATAGCCTTTCCAAGAGGCTCCATTAGCCCTCTCCAAGCCAACTTCTTCGTAGGTTGTCGACTTGGTCTTGGGAGCCTACTAAACACTTCCAAATATATAATATTTTTTCTTTTCTTGATATGAATTCCAAGAAGGGTCTTTTACGTTATGACAATGACACTTTGACTCATGTAAACCACAGGAGACCTAATGACAAATATTTTTATCATGAAACCAATGCTTTTATAAAAATAATTATTTCATTTGTTCTTGCATCATTTTCTTTCTCAATTTTATAGATACATGAGTCAAATCATCATTGTGAAGACCGAAACTAGTTACATTTCCCAACAATCCCTCTTCACTAGGGAGGTTTCATAATTTTCCAACTGGTACAAGGACACTAGTCTATTTGAAAAGTTCTCATAAGAAGAGTTGGATTGGTAAGTCATCTGTAAGCATCAATATTATAATAAACCAAAATTGTTTATGAGGCCTAACTAGACAAGCTCAACTTCATTTTAGAGAATTATGTTGGGAGGCTTTACATGTGATACTCATTAGCTCTAAGGCACATACGCCATCGAGATGTTCACTGGGTATGTCCTTTTAGGACTATTCCTATCATGGATTTCCAAACATGAATCCTTAAAGAATATCGATTCTCTCTAACCACTCTTATCTTGGACAATTTCCATATCCTCAAAGAGTGTCGGTCCCTTTCCTTTCTTGGTTGTTCTATCCTCAAGGAAATTACAGATGCTTATCCTATCCTCCACCATTCTCTCTCCAAGGTATTCACTTAGAATTATGGTGATTAGTCTTGGTCAAGTGAATGACACATGAATAAGCAAATGCTTATGTGATGTCCAACATCACTCCCTCTCTCCCAGAGAGGACATCCTTGTTCTCCTTTTAATCAGAGAATAAAACCATGCTCCTATTCAAGGAGACTCCTTTACTCCCTCTCAAATCCAGAGGATATTCTTGACATCCTTTACTACTTGAGAATTCATAGAATTGTTCCATTTTCTTTCATCAGAGTATCAGCTACTTGTTCTTGATAGCTAAATGGTTCTCACTCTCCTCTGCATCTCATTATATCGAGCTTGCTTCCCTTTTGGGTATCCTAGAGCCATCTTCTTCCTTAATCTACAAAAGGTTCCAAGTCATCAGTCTTGAACACCACTTTAATCTTGTCATCATCACTGAAGGCATTATATTGAGCCTTCCTAAAATTCAAGTTCATTATAGCTTCCTCATGAAAGTGATCTTCTTTGACCTTCAGGTTATGTTCTTGCACTGCTACCTTTCAATCCCAAGATGAGTACATCTTTTATAGTTTCCAGGTATCAAATATTGAGCTTCCATTAACATTCTCCATACTATTGAACTTCCCTTAACTGTCATCATGTATTCATGCAACATATTTCCAAGTAGAAAAATAATATGTTAACTAGATAACCAACAAAAATATTAACATCAAACTTACCTCATCATGACAACTTTCTCATCATAAACATCCTCATGGTCCATCTCCACTCAAATATTCCTTCATGCATCATAGTGCCCAAGGATTGACCTTGATTACCAAGTTACCATTTTCTTTTGGATATTGTACTAGATGTTGATCATTAATAAATATATTCTAGTGACAAAGTATAAGCATTTTATCCATTCTAGAGTAAGTAAAATTTTCCATCTTAGGCATCAGATAACCAAATGAAACACTCACTATGCATATGACCAACCTTTCTCATAGTATTATATGAATCCTATCCAAAGGTTACTTTAAACATGCATTCTTAACCTTTCACATAATCAACTAGTTATTTGTATCCTACAATGAGCTTGCAAGTTGACCAAATACATTCCTTCATCCTTTCCAAAGTATTGTTTCCAGAAAATATGGAATATATACTAATCCTTGTCATAATGTTTTTTTCCAAGAACCTCCATAATAAAGGTTCTTATAGGATCTTGAGAATCCACCTTACAAAAATCTCTTCTCTAACATAATGTTAAACAATTAATGGATGAACACTTATGTAGAATGGTTCTGACGATTTTCATACTTAAAGGAATAGATGATTTATTTCAAGAAATTTAAACAAGTGGACTTTAAATATGATACTATCACATGCTTCCATCTATGATACCATACTTAGTCAAGTTTCTTCTACAAAATACAATGATGCATGCTGACTCCTTTGAAGTTGTTAGCATCAATTCCTTCAAGGTCCTTACAGTTCCCTACTTCAATCATGCTCGCCATCTCCAAGGAGTCATCATCAAGTACGATAATTTATTTTCTTATTTCCTCCTTCTCATCTTTCTTTGACTTTCAATTTTTAATAGGAAGTATAACCAAGAAAAATGTACAAATACAAGAGAATGACATTTATTTTGTCAATCTAAGGTTTCCATGGTTTTCTCACAGAGTAGAATTCTAGGGTTCTCAAGTACAAACCCTAAATTCCTTGATATTTCCCTTAGAAACATCAACCCTATGGTTTTTATGTCATGTCCTAGATTTCATCAAATTCCACCCTCGCTAGGTTTTACCAAGTCTTAGATTCTTTTTGCAAACACTAGATGTCGAAAGCTATGGTTTCTATGAGGGGAAAAACTGATTAGTATTCGGGTTTTTCACTTAACTAGGGTTTCCCTATCCAAGACATATCTAGGTTTCACAATCCATATAAATATAAAATATTCAAAACTTGCAACACAAACCCTAATGAATTCAATACCCTTTATCCATAAAACAAATATAAATATCTTACAAACTATTATGCATGCCTTTTGAAGTATAATTAATAGTTAGGGAAAACTTGCTTCCCATGTCATCCCTCCATCTATGGCCAAACCTCCTTCATAACTTAGTGGCCTCCTTCTCTCTAAAAGCCTATGCAACTTGCTACCCTAGAAGACAATTCCAACACCTTTTTTAGGCCTATTTGACTCTCCCAATAGTTACCACAGGAGATCATAGTTTTCTTCATAGATATTTGTACCTCTAAGGTCGATTCTTTGAGAAATTTTCTTTCAATGTTATCATAGATTTGCGCAAAATAACATATTTCAACAGATGAGATAACTGCTTCTATAATCACCTCAGAACCCACAAACTTCTTGCATGGAAATTTGGACTAGTTCTAGAGGTTCATACTCACTATAACAACTTTCCAAAACTAGGCTAGAATCCTTTCGCCAACTTCGAACTTTCATTTTATCACTTATTCACCTTGGAAGGAAAGAAACACACTTCTTTTAGAAATTCAAACCAACTTTGATCTGAGCATGATACACTAAGGATTTTGTTCTCCTATTAGGGAACCTATACCTTCTATAGGCCTACCCTAATTTGGCCATATTACATCTCCAAAATCAAGAAAAATCTTCCTATTTTATCCCTTTTTTCTGTGTTATACTCCAGGAACTCTTGACATAAAATGAGTCTCTTTTTGTGTAGCTTATACCTCTTGAAATGAGCTTATGCATCCCTTCTAGATACCTCAGTAATTTTAGATTCCAATCCGAGAATTACAACCTTCTCAACAATTGTTGTAATAAAAAATTAGTATGCAAACTAGGTCTCAGATGCTCATGAAATAGTTTAAAAGACTACAACCTTATTATTTCGATTTTTTCTTCATATAAAGGTGCCGAGATTAACCCTTTAAAACTTGACTGTTCTCCTCTTCGTATTGTGCAAATCAAAACCCTCAAAAATACGCTAAGATGTATTTCTACCTTACTTTATTTTCCTCCTCTAATATGCGATTGTTTCAGATTGTATTCTCTAATGATGTATGCACTTGTGGTGGTTTGTTTGGCCTTCAAGGCATTCACAAAAAATCTCTTATTTTTGGCTTTCGAAGCATTGCAAAAACTCTTCTTGTGATTTTCTAGTTGCCCATACTCTTGACCTTAGCTCTAAAACCATGTTGGAAAATCCATTAGCACAACATTTAATTCAATTTTCCTTACATTAAATTTACTTGTGATATTACATTCCTATTGTTCTTGATTATGTTTATGTTTTTATCATGAAACAAATGCCAAAAAAATAAAAATCACAACCATACAAAAATGAACACAAGATATAGGCTCCAAACTAGGGAAAAAAGCCCCAAAGGGGAAACCCATAAAGAACTTCTCTTCTTATAGAATTGACTTCAAAGGAGACTTCCAAGACAAAATCTTAGACCAAGGCTGCCACTAAGAACCAAGCCAACTAACCTTCATCCTTTTGCAATGAAATTGAAGAAGAATAGCCTTTACATCTCATCATAAAAAGTCTGCAAAAACTTCTTGAAGTTTTTAGACCTATTGCATGACCATAAACCTAGCTCTCTCACATGTGTAAGATGCTACAGAGATAATATAGCTTTTTGGACATAATAGAGCTTGACTCCTTCTTCACTAGGCTCTTTTAGCCTTCTTAAGGCTCTCACATGTATCCTTGTTAGGTTCTAACCCTAACCCATTTATTTATCTAATAATCCCAAGGGGCCTCATCATAGTCATAGTTAGTTATTTGATTCAATAAAACCCATAAGAAATTATTCGCATTAATAAGAATTGTAAGTGGGTGACCCACATTATAGAAAAGGGACCACAATTAGTTAAAAACAAGCCATAGTTAATAAATAAAGTGTTTAACCCATATTATGCAAGGGACCACAAGTATTTAGGGTTTTGGATGTCATCAAGCTACAAAACGTCTTATATAACATGGGAAGAATCATCAATTTTTATTGTAATTGAGCTATGCTCTGTTGAAGGTTTCCACCTCGAAGAGGCAAGTGAACATTGTATTATTCTTATGAGTAATAAAATATCTTTGTAGCTTGTCTCAATTCATATGATATTTATGTGTTTTTGGAAATATTGTTTCATATTTCTAGCATTCTGTTATTATCATAGGTCAAGTGCATAAGAAGTGTTATTAGAGTACTTTCTAGTGCTAGTTGTACATCCAATTTTGGCATTTTTTCTTTTTCTTTTTAGGCTAGAGACGTGTTCCAACATATTTAAACTACAAGATTTGTTGTTGATCACATAAACTAATATATTTGGGGAGACATGCACTTAGGAACTATAATAGGTTGTCATGCTTGTTGGACTACCTTGTAACTCCTTTGTTTACCACTTCAAGTAGTAGCGCATTAGACAGAACTGCATACGGACTAAAACCATGCACAAACTGCACTTTCACAAACCCTTAGGTATATCAGAAGCCCCCTTTGGGTATCTGAAACCTAACCTTAGACAAGTCATCGACCATATTTCTACCACAATACACTGAGGATAACACTTAGGGATATACTCGCATGTATTGAAGGCTAGTAAGGTAATACAACTAAGGGTACAGTCGCTCCTCCTTTGTTGGTGCTCTAAAATATTGGGGCAAGTACTTCTATTGCATCCCTATGTATATCGTGATATGTAGCATATGAAAATCCTGTGTGACCATAGTTCCTTCAATTATATGAAGATCACCCCCCGCA
The DNA here is from genome assembly GCA_000404065.3 of Pinus taeda. Lineage (NCBI taxonomy): Eukaryota > Viridiplantae > Streptophyta > Pinopsida > Pinales > Pinaceae > Pinus > Pinus taeda. Next base: position 26,622 of record APFE030577617.1, on the reverse strand, counting down.
CCCCACTTTTCGTCCAGCTTAGATCCAACAGCTAGGGTTCGACCATCGCTATACACGTGAGATATAGAAATTGGGGTTTTGTCGTCGTCGTACATATTATATTCAATAGTTTGGGTTTTCACAACTCAGATTAGAATCTTTGTGTATTGAGGGTTTTAGTCACTTTAGTATCGATACTTTGGGGTTTCTACTACTACAATCTAACCCTGGTATTCATAGGATTTTGGCAGTATCAATAATTTTGGATTTCAGTCACTGTAGTATTGATCAACTAGGAGTAAAACTCCCTTTAGAGTAAAAGAAATTTTCTGGGCTCATCATGGGACACTTGCAAGAGACCTAGCCCATAAAATTCAAGATAATTAGTTGATCGCAGTGCTACCATTCACTTATAAGTCCCCCAATTTTCATGCGGTCCCAATTTTTCCCTGACACAACTTAAAGTGAGCCACATCACTAGAATTCTAATCTTGTCCTCTTTCCAACCATACTACTCTTAAGTAATTTCAAAATCTGACTAGGGATAGTGTATGCACAATACTGGGTCTCAAGTTATAGATGTAGAGAAAGTTGAAGCCCTCGAGAAAAAAATCAATGACTTTGAGACATCCTTTAATGACATAATCACAATAGTAGTACAATAATACTTGAGAACATCTCACTAACCCATGAGGGGATAACAAAATGTTGATTCCCACGTAGAAGGAGAATCCAACCATCACATTCATTTTCATGGAGGTCACTAATATTCGAGCCACCAGACACCCAAGCTAGACATGTACAAATTTGATGCCTTTAACTTGATAGTATGGGTGGCACAAATGGAACAATATTTCCACCATAGTACTATCAGGGATGATGACACAAAAATACATGTGGGAGATATTTACTTGGACCAAGAGAGATGATAGTGGTGGTAGTGGCATCAAAAATGCTATCTAGGGAGGAAAATTTGGAACATGTTCTCAAAAGACATTTGGGACCGCTTTGATTGGGCATCTTACTTTCTATTTCATCTCACTAAGCTCAGGAAAATGGGTACTGTACGTGACTACATTGCAACCTTTGAACAATTGTCCATCCGGACTGAAGGACTAATAGATGCCTTTTACTTGGAATGTTTCTTCAGTGGTCTAAAGAAACCCATCCAAGGCCATGTCTGAATGCATCACCCAACTACTTGGTTGGAAGCATACAAAAAGGCCTTAGATGTAGAAGTCACTTTAAATTCCCATTCCAATTGTCCAAATTTCATTACATTGGCATGTCCCACCCCGACTACGAGCCCCACCCAAAGAGTTTAGGTAAAAAAGTTGTTGCCGAAATAAATGGCTCAAATAAGGAAATAAGGACTCTCCTACTACTGTGATGACAAATACTCCCTAGGACATAAATGGAAGGAACCAAATTATTTCAAATTGACACTATTGAAAACAAATTTTCTAATGAAGCTACATCCACTAAAATTCCTGAGGAAGAAGAGGGTGAAACCCAAACGACCATGGACACTGATACTACAAATATGCTAGATATGCCAGTTATCTCACTCCATGCCCTGACCAACATTTCCTCTCCCCAAACTCTCAAAATTCGAGGTTTTATTAAACATCAGCTAGTAGTGGTGTTGATTGATAGTGGTAACACACATAAATTTGTCTATAAGAGAGTAGTAGAAGTCATTCATTGTTTTGTCAGGGTGTTACCTAATTTCCAAGGATTTATCGCTGATGGGGGGACCATGAAATGTGAAGAATACTATGAAACTATTTAGCTTTAGATGGGGGATTATCACCTCAAAACCCAGATGTTTGCCATTGAAATGGGTGGTTGTGACATTGTCCTTGGTGCTATATGGCTTCACACACTAGTCCCTATCATAATGGAATTCCATGAGTTATATGTGAGCTTTAAGCAGAACAACCACACTTATAAACTGCGAAGACTCTAGGTAGGTGTTCCTACTATCATTAGCTCGCAACGAATGGAGAAGATTATAAAAAGTAGTTTTCATGGGATAGTAACACAATTTAATGCCATCCATGGCATCAAATCCACTCCTCCTAAAATTCATTCGATATGCAACAAGTATTAGATCACCACCAGTGGGTATTTTACAAACCTAAGGAACTCCCATGCATTAGAGGTGAACATGATCATAACATCCCTTTTCTTCTGAGTACCCAACCACCAAATGTCCACCCCTATCGATATCTTTTTGCACAAAAGAATAAAATTGAAAAAATCATCAAGGAAGTCCTCTAAGCTAGTGTTATTCCTTCCAACATCAACCATTATCCATCTCAAGTGGTCATTATTTTAAATAAAGACGGTGAGTGATGCACGTGTCCAAACTTTAGGGCCCTCAAAAAGTTCACTATCAAGGACAAATTTCCTATTTTGTGTAGTTGATGATTTGCTTAATGAATTGCATGGTGCCAAAATTTTTACCAAGTTGAACCTATGCTTAGGCTATCACCAAATACAGAGGAAGGAAGTGACATTCCCAAGACAACCTTCTGAAATTATGAAGGACATTATGAATTTATGGTCATGCCATTCGATCTCTATAATGCCCCGTCCACTTTTGAGAGCCTCATGAACCACTTTCTAAAACCATGTATTAGAAAATTTGTCTTGTTATTTTTTGAATACATTCTCATTTACCACATAACATGGGACATAGACCTTTTGCATGTTCACTAGGTATTGCAACTCCTCCAAGATCACAAATTATTTGTTAATTTTAGGTATGTTCTATGCTACAGAAATTTATTTCAATTTCTTTCCACATTAGCAATCACATCAGCATAAAGTAAACTGTAGATAGAACATAAATATAAATCGCAGAAGACAAGCCAAGATAATAGGACACAAGATGGGGCACTAGCCAGGGATAAACCCTAATGTGGGGAAACCCTTGATCAATTCTTCTTTTATGTTATTCAAAGTTCAGCAGAGAAAGTGAGAGAGATAGTACATTTACAATAGAAGTTAATCACTTTGAATTTTGATATTGGAATGAGATCAGTTGAAGACATATTACTTCAATTGATTTTCTAAGGTGACTCGTTCACATATCATAGTGCTGCATCTCATCTATTTGCTGCACATTATCATGTCATACCTTACTGTACTGTCACATGTGTTGAACCTTGATGACTGAGCTGCTCTCATCTTAATTTTTCTCATCATTCTGCATCTTCCATGGTCTTATTCATCATCAAGCTGCCCATGCTCATGATCTCATTCATCATTATGCTGCCCATGCTCATATCATCATGTTGCTTATTATGCTGGCCATGATCTCATACGTCATGTTGCCCATACTCATATCATCATGCATCATTATGCTGCCCATGCTCATATCATCATGCTTATTATTATGCTAACCATGATCTCATACATCATGCCGCCTCCCTTCGGAGACAGATGCTCTGGTTGTTTTGGCAGTTCCCGGTAGTTTAAGCTTTTTCGGCAGTTCCGGCAGTTTTGACATTTTCGGCTTTTCTAGATTTTTCGGCTTTTATGACTTTTCTGGATTTTCTAGCTTTTCTGGTATTTCCAGATTTTCCAGCGTTTTTGGCTTTTCTGGTAGTTCTAGCTTTTTCGGTTGTTTTAGTTTTCCTGGCAGTTCCGGCGTTTTTGGCTTTTCCAACAGTTCCAGCTTTCCTAGCTTTTCCGGCTTTTCTGGTAGTTTTGGCTTTTCTGGCTTTTTTGGCTTTTCCTAAGGATAAATCCTCCTACTAAAACCCAAAGACAAGTATAGAGAGGAAGAGGTCCAAGTGTGTATAGAAATGACTTGAAGTCCTCTTCTATTTATACTAAAACATAGAGGTTGAATAGACATGACTTGCGCTTCTGAGCCTACATAAGTTGTTGGCCGACTTAACAATTTGTCCATAATGTAAATAAATTCATAACTTCATAAATACTTATTGGAATCAGATGATATTCTAGATCAATCCTACACATCTGAATGAGAGGGATCCAATAAAAATATTAGCTACCATAAATAATATGACCCACATGGAGTTTGGCCCTAGTTGCCAATTCTATCACTCCCTCTCAACTAAGGAGAACTCCATCTACTGATCCATATGTCAAACTCTACTATCTTTGCCATTAGTGCCCTGCAGTGCTTTTCTAAGCTCTACTCAGCTCTGCTAGCTTTGCTCAACTCTGTTGGCTCTGCTCAGCTTTGTTGGCTCTGCTCTGCTCTGCAATCTTTGCTAGCTCTGCTCTGCGCTGCTCAACTCTACTGGCTCTGCTCTACTCTACTCAGATCTACTGGCTCTGCTAGCTCTACTCTTCTCTGCTCAGCTCTGCTCATCTCTGCTGGCTCTACTTTGGTCAACTTAGCTCTGCTAAACCATGAAGAATAAGAATTTATCGAGAATGTGTCATACCATTCTCCACTTGCCCGAAGTTAGTCTCAGAGTGTGTACCACTGGTCCTAGACCAGTCCTCAACTGACCCAAAGTCAGTTTCATAGTAGGTACAACTCCTACCACTGTTCTGAGACCAGTACTCTACTAACTCTAAGTCAGTCTCAGAGTATGTACCACTATTCCCAGACCAGTCCTCAACCAACCTGAAGTCAGTGTCACAGTGGGTGCAAATCCTACCACTGGTCCCAGATGAGTATCACTGATCCTAGATCAATGAACGTCATCCTAGCATAGGGAGTATGGTAGATACAACGATGCGTCCATTGGTACTACTATGGTCCCTATCATCATTTCCCTGCTCATTGACTAGATGAGAGGTACCTCGCATGAGTCCCAGACTGCATGGGTAGTATGCCTTGATAGGAGAACTTAATCAATCTTGTCCTCACAGGAGAACTAATCATGCTGCTACACAATTGCCATGGAGAACACATCATCCAGCCCTCACAGGAGAACTAATCATCCTGCTACCCAATCGACATGGAGAACACATCATCCAGACCTCACAGGAGAACTAATCATCCTGCTACACAATTGTCATGGAGAACACATCATCCAGACCTCACAGGAGAATTAATCATCCTGCTACACAATTGTCGTGGAGAACACATCATCCAGACCTCAGGAGAATTAATCATCCTGCTACACAATCATCATGAAGAACACATCATCCAGACCTCACAGGAGAATTAATCATCCTGCTACATAGGAGAGCGAATCATCTTATCCCACAACAGAGCGAATCATCTTGTCCCACAAGAGAGCGAAGCATCTTGTTCGCAGGAAAGCGAATCATCCTGTCCACAGGAGAGCAAATCATCCTATCCCTCAAGAGAGCAAATCATCTTGTCCCACAAGAGAGCGAATCATCTTGTCCACAGGAAAGCAAATCATCCTATCCACAGGAGAGCGAATCATCCCATCCCAGTGTGCACCACCAGGGGAAGGTGAGTCACCCTGTGGTCGTATGTTGCTCCAATAAGAACCATAAGCCCCCATAGCTCCCAGAGCTCAATGTATATAACATGTAGGACCCTTGTACAAGGGTCTCTTGATGACTCCAAGTTGTTCGGGAAAATCATAGATTTGATCATTCCCCCAGGGCTTAGACAAAGTGTAGCGACCTGTACATCATCTCATAGCGATGGAGCTTCCCTACTCATAGACTTACCATATCCCAGATAAGGTAGTATATGATGTCTATCTACTGGATCAATCGTTAAATATGGGATTCCTCAATAATTGAATCCCACCTCTGGTTGTCATAGAGAATCACAGTGGTACAAATAGCTCACTTGAAGAGCTTCCCCAACCAGGAAGCTTCATATGAGATCATACTCGTAGATATGTATCTGGTCCCAACGGTGCTTATAACAACCGACTTCTTCTTCTTGCTCATCCATGATATCGAAGCAGAATCCAAAGAGAAACAACACTAAAAAGTGCTCTAGTGATCCTCCACACTGCCTGCCCAATCAGCATTCAAATAATCATGCAGTTTCATATTTCCGGCAGTGTATCTCAATCCATGAGAGATTTTGCCTTGAAGACATCTTAGAAGATTCTTGGCACTAATCCAGTGAGGTTCAACCAAATATGAGCTCACCATGCTAACTGTAAAACATATGTCTAGAAGGAAGTTCACCAAGAACATCAACGTGAATGACTTTATGAGATTTAGTGGCGTTTCCCAGATCTGGTCCGACATCACTACCATTTAACCTCTGAAAGTTAAGATCCTCGAGGTAGTCATAGGCTTGCAGTTCACCATTCCACATCTGGAATACAACTCTCTCTTACTTCTGCAAATGAGAGGCTCTGCACCTGTTAGATCTAGGTCGTCCTCATAAGGTGCTGGTATGAGAGGTCTATCATCCACAACCTTCGAATGGTTTGGATCCATTTCACTCCTAGTGAATCTTAGCTTCATCAAATAGCTATCAATCATCTCATACTACACCTGGGATGTTTTGCTTCAAGCCATAGAGGGCTTTCTTCCACCTGTATACATGAGATTCCCATTCATGAATCTTAAACTCCATGGGTTGTTCCAAACTTGTGGACCTCCTACATGAGGGGAATGGTCCCCTTGTAAGATTTTCCTTCGGTACATCTCAGACATGTACCTTAATTCTCTTTTTGAATTCAGGCATCTCGATTGCTATCTGACTCATAGACCTCTGGTGCTGAGTTAATGGACATGCTCCCTAGTGGACTTGATACAACCTTGAACTCTAAAACATCTTTGAAAAATCTATTTTCAAACACATACCTTTCCATCAATGAGTGCCACCCTAAAACCTCAAACTTCTATTTCTGAGATGGACACCAGGTTCTTCTTATGATCAGGTTCATAAAAGAGATTCTAGGGTTCCTTTCTTTCTTTGAAGAGTCGACCATTTCCTTGATGACCTGCATTACTTATCATTCCTCTGATCATTGAAGATGTCCCTGGAATGATTTTTATCTTCATCAAGAGATGTGTCTCTGCTATTCGGGCACTCTTTTACGTGATGGCCGAACTTATTGCAACCAAGGCATTTGCCTTTCCTTCCACCCTTAGATCTGAACTTCCCAATGAAGTGATCTTCCGTTGTGCCATTCTGATAATATTCTATGCTTCCACTTCACCCTTAGCAAACTTAAAAGAGAGATGTGGAACTCATTGATCCTTTTGTCTTGTCCCTATTGTCTTTGGTGATTGCTCTTTCACTCTTGCTTGGGAATTGTCTTCACCTCGGCTCTGCTACCATGTTAATTTTAGGTATGTTCTATGCTAAAACAATTTATTTCAATTTATTTTCCACATTAGCAATCACATCAGCATAAAGTAAACTACAGATTGAACATAAATATAAATCGTGAAAGACAAGCCAAGACAAGAGGACATAATATGTGGCGCTAGCCAGGGACAAACCCCAAAGTGGGAAAACCTTTGATCAATTCTTCTTTTATGTTCTTCAATGTTCATCAGAGAAAGTGAGAGAGATAGTACATTTACAATAGAAGTTAATCACTTTGAATTTTGATATCAGCATGAGATCAGTTGAAGAAATATTTCTTCAACTAATTCTCTAAGTTGACTCATTCACCTATCATAGTGCTACATCGCGTCTATTTGCTGCACATTACCGTGTGACACCTTGCTGTACTATCACATGTGTTGAAGCTTGATTACTGAGCTGCTCTCATCTTCATGCTGCTCATCATGCTGCATCTTCCATGGTACTATTCATCATCAAGCTACCCATGCTCATGATCTCATTCATCATTATGTTGCCCATGCTCATATCATCATGCTACTTATTATGTTGCCCATGATCTCATACATCATGCTGCCCATACTCATACCATCATCTATCATTATGTTGCCCATGCTCATATCATCATGCTACTTATTATGCTACCCATGATCTCATACATCATGCTACCTTCCTTCGAAGACAGATGATTCGGCTATTTCAGCAGTTCCTGGTAGTTCTGGCTTTTCCGAAAGTTCTGGCTTTTCTGACAGTTCCGACAGTTCTGATATTTCTGGCTTTTCTAGCTTTTTTGGTATTTTCGACTTTTCCGGTGTTTCCAGCTTTTTCGACAGTTCTGGCTTTTCCGGAAGTTCTGGCTTTTCCGGCAGTTCCGGCTTTTTTGGATTTTCTGGTAGTTCTGGCTTTTCCGGATTTTCTAGCAGTTTCAACTTTTCAGCTTTTCCGGCTTTTCTTGCAATTCCGGTTTTTCCAGGCTTTCAGGCTTTTCCTTAGGATCTCTCCTCCTACTAAAACCCAAAGACAATTAGAGAGAGGAAGAGATCCAAGTGTGGATAGAAATGACTTGAAGTCCTCTTCTATTTATACAAAATGTAGAGGTTGAATAGACATGACTGTTGGGTTTCTAAGCCTACCTAAGTTGCTGGCCGACTTAACAATTTGTGCATAACATTAATAAATTCATAACTTTATAAATACTTATCGAAATCGAATGATCTTTTAGATCAATCCTACACCTCTCAATGAGAGAGATCCATTAAAAATATCAGTTTCCATAAATAATATGACCCACATGGAGTTCAGCCCTAGTTGATAATTTTAACAGTGCTCAACTGCGAAATGTCTGCCCCTATCGATATCTTTTTGTACAAAAGAATAAAATTGAAAAAATCATCAAGGAAGTCCTCGAAGCTAGTGTTATTCATTCCAACATCAACCATTATCCATCTCAAATGGTCATGATTTTAAGGAAAGACAATAGATGACGCACGTGTCCAAACTTTAGGGCCCTCAACAAGCTCACTATCAAGGACAAATTTCCTATTTCAGTAGTTGGTGATCTGCTTGATGAATTGCGTGGTGCCAAATTTTTTACCAAGTTGAACCTATGCTTAGGCTATCGCCAAATATAGATGAAGGAAGTGACATTCCCAAGATAACCTTCCGAAATCGTGAAGGACATTATGAATTTATGGTCATGCCATTTGATCTCTATAATGCCCCATCCACCTTTCAGAGCCTCATGAACCACTTTCTGAAACCATATATTAGAAAATTTGTCTTGTTATTTTTTGAAGGCATTCTCATCTACCACATAACATGGGACAGAGACCTTCAGCATGTTGACCAGGTATTGCAACTGCTCCAAGATCACAAATTATTTGTCAAATTATACAAGTGTTCTTTTGGCATTGAAGAAGTAGAGCATTTGGCGCACATTGTGAACTGTGAAGGAATGAGGGCTAATTCGAAAAATATTTAGGAAATGCAAGATTGGCCCCAACCAAAAGCCTTGAAGAGTTTGAGGAGATTCTTGCCAATTAGAGGAAATTTGATTTTAAATAATTAACATTGAATTTTCATGTCATACTATGTAAGCCAATCAAAATCGTTTAAAATTCAAAATAGATACATGTGTGACTAGGAACTGACAATTTTTTAATAATATAATTTACCTAATTTAAGTGTGAATGGTGCCTAAGTGACCAAAAACTACATTAAACATTAAAGGTAAAATTAATATCTTATTCTATCAAATTTATAATATTGAGAATATTTTTAGTGAAGGGTAAAATATGGGTTGAGTGTGTTTCTAATGATGCGTAACTAATTTAAATTTTAATTTTACTATATATATATAATATATAATAATATATATATTTAATATGTAAAATTTCAATTTCAATTAGTTATGGCATCATTAAAACCACTCTCAACCCTATTTTACCCTTCATTAAAAAATTTTTCAATATATATATATATATTATTATATATATATAATAATATATATTATATATATATATATAATATATATATATATTTGGGTAATTTAAATTTAACTTTAAAATTTTACTTTTTTAATTTAAATTTGGTAATTTAAAGTTAAATTTAAATTTAATTTAAATTTTAAATTTATTTTTTTCAATATAAATTTTATTAAATCTTGTGCTAATACATTAATTTAAATATAAAATATATTACAGTTATTTTGATAAAAGCTATTTTGATAAACGTGACATTTACTTGGGTAATTTTGGCAAAGGTAAAATAATAAAAATGATATATTAAAAAATTGTCTACATGGAATTATTTTATTAGTTTCATAATTTTTCTTAGGTGCCTATTTTTGAGTTCAAATGTCCTCTAATCGGGTCTCACAAACTACTATCACAAATTTGTTAGCCATTATAGACACATTGCCCGACCCCTCACTAATATTCTCAAGAAAAAATCATTTCTCAAAACTGACACAACTCAGTAGGCCTTCTTTGCTGTCAAACAAGCCATGTGCTCCACTACAATATTGGCCCTTCCAAGCTTCAAAAAACCTTTTGCGATTGAATGTGATGCTTCAGGTATGGGCATTAGTGGAGTATTAATGCAAGAATGTAGACCATTGGCTTTCACTAGTCGACAACTTAGTGAAGAACATATGGGTCAATATACATATGAGAAACAAATGATGGTCATCTTACATGCAGTAGACACTTGGATACCATACTTATTAGGTTGTCATTTCTAAATTCGCAATGACCATCATAGCCTAAAATATTTCCTAGAGCAGTGTCTATCGTCGCCATAACAAAATAAATGGTTCACAAAAATGTTGGGATATGATTATGAGATAATTGGCAAGAAGGGGTGTGACAATGTAGTGTTCGATGCCTTACCATGCCAATTTAAGCAAGAGGGCACCCTGTTATCACTCTATCTACCCATACTAGATTGGATATAAGCAACTTGTCATGAATGGTTCTTCCATCTCCTCTTTATCCCATCTCATTAACATATTATGAGAAGATCCTAAGTCCTCAAAGGATTACTCTTGGAAGGATGAAGTTCTTTACTGTTAGGATTAGATAGTGTTATCCCCAACCTCCACCCTCAAAACCCATATCTTGGAAGAGTTTCACCCCTCTCCAACTGCATTACATTCAAGCTTTTTGAAGACTTATGCATGAGCACAACGTTCTTTATTTTGGGCCAGCATGAAGCACGGAATTCTTACTTTTGTAGTTGAATGTTAAGTATGCCAACACAACAAAGGGGAAATGATAAAGCTATTAGGAACCTTAAAACCCGTGCCAATCCCTGCTTTTGTCTAGAAGGATGTTTCCATGGATTTCACTACAGGTCTCCCAAAGTCAAGCAACAAATAATTCATCATGGTGGTTGTTGAAATACTTTCCAAATATGCTCTTGTTGGTGCTCTACCACACCCATTTACCCCAACATTAGCGGCTTAGGATTTCATGGACCAAATATTCAAACTGCATGGCATGCTGAATTCCATTATGATTGAATGAGACCTAATTTTCACCAGCAATTTTTGGCAAGAACTTTTCAAGATATGGGGCACACAACTCCAATAGAGTACAACTGATCATCCCTAAATTGGTGATCAAACATAAGCAATCTCCGATGCTTCACTTCAGACAAGCAATACCAATGGGTACAATGGATGTCTTAAACTAAATGGTTGTATAATACTAACTATCATGAAGTCACCAAGATAATTCCATATGAGGCAGTGTATGGACAACTCCCACCTTCACCAACATCTTATATCCCTAGATCTTCTAAAGTATAGGCAGCTGATAAGCTCTTGCATAACCATGCCACCATGATCGCTCATCTCAAAGATAACCCACATCAAGCTCAAAATTGAATGAAGCAATAATCCAACTGACACTATTCAGAGAGGTCATTTCAAGTAGGTAACCAAGTGTTCCTATGACTCTAACCTTAGAATCAAACCTCTCTTAAAGAAAAGGCTTTCCAAAAACTAACCCTAAAATTCTATGGGCCTTATCAAGTACTTCAGAGTATAGGAGGAGTCACATACAAATTGGCCCTGATGACTACTTCAAAAATCCACCCAATCTTCCATGTGTTCTGCCTCAAGAAAGGGGAACAATTACAGACTTCAAACAAGTTTGGCATAATTAGATGAGGAAGGTTGACTTTGGCTCTGACCTGAATAGGTCCTCGACACTCACGAAAGACATCTTTGTGACCACACGAATAAGTAAGTCTTCATCAAGTGGAAAGACACCTCTCTATAAGATGCAACATGGGAACCGACCATTATTCTTCAGTAGTTTCCACAGCTTCTGCCTTGAGGAAAAAGCTTCTTTTGATGGGGTAGGGCATGTTAGGGTCCAACTCTAACCCATTTCATTATGTAATAAGCCCAAGGGGCCTAATGAGAGTCATACTTAGTTAGTTGAGTCAATAAAGCCTATAAGCGGTTATCCACATTAATAATAATTCAAAGTGGTTGACTCGTATTATAGAGAATGGACCACTATTAGTTATAAATGGGTCGTAGTTAATATATAAAGTGGCTAAATTGCATTATGCAAGGGATCACTAGTAGTTAGGGTTTTGGATGTCATCAAGCTATAAATAGGCTTAGATAGCATGGGAAGAACCATCAAATTTTATTGTAATTAAGCTCTGCTCTGTTGGAGGTTGCACCCTCGAAAAGGAAAGTGAACATTGTATTATGCTACTGAATAATAAAATATATTTGCAGCTTGTTTCAATTCATGTTATATTTCTATGTTTTGGGCATTATTTTTTTGTATTTTTGGCACTATGTTATTCTTGCAGGTCACGTGCATAACACTCCAATTGCAGATCAATCCTAATAGATGCTTGCTTATTCTATTTAAATGAGATCAAATCTCTTCTTTTGATAGCCCTTCAAAGGGGCTCCATTAGCCCTCTCTAGGTTGACCTCTTCCTGGTTGGCCGACTTGGCCTTGGGATCATTCTAGACACTTCCAAATACAAAATAATTTTTCTTTTCTTCATACAAATGCCTAGAAGGGTCTTTTACATTATGAAAAGGAAACTTTGACTCATGTAAACCCTAAGAGACTTAATGACAAATATTTTGATAATGAAACCCATGCTTTTACAAAATTAAAATTTTCTTTTGTTCTTACATCATTTTCTTTCTCCATTTGATAGATGCATGAATCAAATGACCATTATGAAGAAACAAATTAGTTACATTTTCCAACACTAAGGGCACTTAAGCTATAAAAATCACCCTGGGATTGCAACTGGCCTAGGCCACACCGACCATTACCATGGCTGAATTTTTTCCCACGTAGTTTCGAACTGGTGACCTAACTTGTTGCTTGACTAGCCACGACCTAAGAGCATCTAAGCCATCAAAATCACCCGGGGATCACACTTAAACCATGCCACACTAGCCCTCAGTATCACTGGATCTTCATCCATGAGGTTTTGAACTCGTGACATTTTCAGCATGAAGTTCCTTAACATAACACCCTAGATGTTTACCCACGAGGGTTTGAACGAGTGACATTTTCACCATGAAGTGCCTTAACAAAACACCATGTCATCACTAATGGGGTTGATTATGGGGATTTGATCGTTAAATCTTATAAATTTCATGCTTTACAGAATACTTCATAATATGGTGTTTGCCAACTTCACCACCCCCTTAAGCTACAAATATTTTAAAATTATTATTTTAATATATAATAAATTATTCACCATTAATAATGTCTATTATAATTTTTTAAATAATATTAATTAAACTGTTATATCAAAAATATATAATAATACATTTTAAATAAATTTGTGAATAAATAAAAGATTAATAAAAATATGATAAATTAATTAGAACTTAAAAACTATCTATATTAATTATATAATTCGCATAAAAACCTTGTGTTAATTTGAATATTTATTTTGCCCAATAAAATTGTATTAATAAAAGTATGATCACATGTTTATATTAAAAATTCATTGTTTTATTGTACACGAAGACTCCTCTTATTTATTGTAGAATTTGACAATTTCGGAGCATTATAATTGCAGGAGGAATCACCTTCAACATATTAAAGATATCAAAGATCTTAAATACCTACATCCTTACTTTTTTCAAATTTTTATTGGCTGAACAATAATTACATTTTTTTTTTTAATTTTCATTGGGTTACAAATAATAATTGATTTTTTTTTGTAGTTGAATTGAGGATTTTGTGATTCATATCCAGTTTATGAGAGATTTTTCGGGGTAAATCACATGATATTACATTTGTCGACGCGTTTCGAAACAACAAATGTGGTTCATCGTCAGGACAAGTTGAAGAATCAGATCTAGCTTTGCATATTAAATAGTTAGAGCAGAACATCCAACAGCTATATTTCTTAACCAGGTAACGACTATATTGTCTAGCGGCTAAATTTGACCAGGAAACGGTTAGATGAATTAGATTAGCGGCACAACCTTTATTTAATTAAATAAGTTAATTCAATTAGTTATATTCTTATTAAAATAAAAGTAAAGGGACCATTTTATAATAATATAAATTAAAATAAATAGATTAATAAAAATAATTAATTAAATTAATAGTTATTATAAAAGTTATTACATATCATACAAATATTAGAGTAATAATAGTTAGTAATAAATAGTTGTTAATATCATAAAATAATTTAAAAGTAATATGTAAATAGTTAGTATATTTTTATTAGAATATTAAAGGGACTATTTATAAACTTAAGTCTATCAATATATTTGAAATAATAAAATTACTATAAAAATCAATTATAGAATTAAAAGTTTATTTATAAGAGTTATAACATCTAAATATTAGAGTAATTTAAGGGTCACAAAGAATATTTTAATATTTAAAATTACTTAATAGTTAATTTAAGGGTTAAAATTAGCATATTATTATAGATTAATTTCAAGATTACTTTTCTTTTGTTAATTAAAATTATTAGAATAAAACTAATAGCATAAATTAAGTGCTATTAAATACCTCAAATTATATCAACCACACCTTAAAGAACAAAGGCCACAGGATACGGGAAAAGGGGAATTTACTTAAAAGACAACAAGATCAAGCTATATCTAGGAAGGGGAAGAATGGAAGAAAACGACTAGGAAGAGAGGACTCGGACCCAACAACTACTAATCTTCAAGCCATCCTCTCTATTGAGATTGATTGACCTTT
>APFE030577614.1:116899-132758 GCA_000404065.3 Pinus taeda | reverse complement strand
AAAGGGGGATCAAGAGGCAACTAGGAGAAGAAATAGGAATCTTGTTGAGGTGAGGAAAATATTAGTTTTAAATTAAAATTTAAGTAAATAATTTTGGAGACCCTTGATGATAGAGTGACACATGGGTGGGTGAATAATCAAACTATTGAATTATAAAAAATAATTAATTATGCATGACATGCCAAGTGTCACCTATGAAGACTCCTATAAAAGAAGGGGCAAGCCATGGGAGAAAGGACTTTTGGACCCTATTGTTGGATCGATAAGACTATGTCAAAGTAGTGACTATGAATTATAGTGAGTTTGGTGAGGTAGAGGACTTTAGAGAGGGGACTCTTGAGCCAAGGAGTGCTCTCCTCTACCAGCTATTACATTCCTCCATTGTATAACCCCATTGTAGCTCGAGGGTCCGCGGGGAAGAAGAGTACCCAAGGAGTAGGCTAGGAGGTCAACCGGTAGGTCATTGCATTCGGATCAAGCACGTCGCCATTCACACTCAGAGGTGACCGACAACAAAGGAAGACAAGTAATGGAAAATCAAGTGGAATCTCGTCTTCTAGTGAACAGTACCTAAGTGTTACAATATTCTTTTATATGATTTCTTTATGGATTTAGTTAAATATATGTAAAATAGATGATATGTTCAATGAAATGAAATTTAGGGATGTGTTAGATAGTGCTTAATAAATTTGAATTCCCAATGTTTTTCTCTTCTGGTTGTATTTTATTTTGATAATAATATATTAATATAATAATATAGTATAGGATTGGTCCCTCGGAATTCAAATTATAAATCAAAATTTTAAAAAACAAAAATAAATAAATTACAATTATAAGGATCATATAACAAACAAGGAATATTGGGAGACTAGAGCCGGTGGGGTAACGATCAACCTTGAAGAAAATACAGAAGTAAAATACACATCGAAACTTGGTGTTACAACCAACAATCAGGCTGAGGCTCTTGCATTTTGGCAAGGAGTGAAAATATGCTTGGGTAAAGGTTTCAAAAATTTGAATATAGTGGGTGATTCCAAGCGAATCATCCAAAAATGTATTAAGCTTCTCGAGAATTCCACTTTCCTAGAAGAAGAAACTTCCTCAATCGTCATAAGGATCACATACATGTTAAAAAACATTGAGAAAGTTCACTTGTTCCATGTGCTACGCGCCAACAACCATCTCAAAAACAGTCAATCTAACCCGGGAGTTATATTAGGAATCGGTGGAATTTGCATAAACCATCATATTACATCATGTCCCATCCCCTGATCAAAGTCTTTTGGATGGCGTTGTATACTGGGGGTACAAGTCGTTAGAGCATTAAGGACGCTAGCTCTCCAAGGCGTCTTAGTGCAATGGTAGTTAAGAAGGATAGTCCCCCAAGGTACCTTCATTGTATCTTGGATACATGGTTAGGAGGTGGTGAGTTAATTCACAGTTGTGGCATCGTGAGACAACAATTCGTGTATGTCGAAAGGTGGGTGATGAGGCATCATTTTCTCGTTGGAATTTGCAATATAATTGATTCCCTTGGGGATGAAGGAACCATCGCTGCTTGATTCTGGTTTCGATTGATGGAAAACATGGAAGGAATAGGAATTGACAAGACACTTCATTTTTTTTCATTTATGAAATATAGGCTCGAGAGGAATTTTGGGATGGATTAGGTCGTTATATACCTCAATTGACTCTGGTCAATTAACCACAAGATCTTCATCATGAAGAAGAGTCTTGCTACAAATATGTCATCTGTAAGAAATGGCAGTGGGGGAGGATCTCGTCTTGGAAGCTCGAGGTCTGGCCATGGCATGGGGCATGTAAGAGTTGAGAGCCTGGTGGAGGGCTATTGCAAGTAAGTGATTAAGGAAATTATCAAAGAATTGAACGAAAACATGGCACTCATTTATGCCCAATTATCTGGGATGGGTAAAGAATGAGAACTAATGCAAAAAGAAGGCCTATGCATGGATGTTCTGAGTGTCCAGTAAAAGGTTGATAATATTGAAATCAAGGTGGAGACAGAAACTGTTGGAGTTTTAAAGTAAGTGTTCGGGGTTGGAAATTCATCAGCCATCAATGTTGATAATGTCGAGGAAGCTGTTGCGAGGGCTCTGGAATAAGACGAGGATGATGATGTTTTTGTTGTGAGGGTTCAAGAAGAAGAAGAAGAGTGAAACAGAGGAACTGAACAAGTGTGTGGGCGAGCCTACAGGTGATGATGTCAAGACTGACAGTCGCTGATTGTGTTTGTTTTAATCTCCATTTATGCAATATCGTTGTATAGAATATGCAAGAGTTTTTTGGAGAATATACAACTATATTTTTCCCAATAGAATATATGTAAATAATAGGGGTAGTAAGGAGGTCCATACTCAATGTAAGGAGAGGGGAGATGCAGATTGAACAAGATTGAATTTTGTAAGGGACTTGGCCCATTTCTAGTCATTATAATGAAATGTTATCCATTCCTTTTAAAAAATAAAACAAACAAAATAAAAATAGATAAATAATAATAATAATCTAAACTTCATTTAGCATTTTTATTTGTTATTTCAACATAATTTGAAATTGTAAACCTAAAATTATCTTTAAGTTTAAAAAAATATAACTAATATTAATCGAAAACAAACTCAACTCCTTCCAATATTTATATATTTGTAATACAATTAATCTAAATCTAATTATTAAAATGGATCATATCATAATCAAATAATCATACATGTGATTGATTATCAAATAATCATACCTATTCACCCATCCTTGTACTGATAATTGAAACAATAATGAAGGTAATCCATTGTTTAATGAAAAGTCATAAATATTCATCAATCGTAATGATAAATGAAACAATAATTAAGGTAATCCATTGTTTAATGAAAATCCATAACTATTCATCAATCGTAATGATAAATGAAACAATAATGACAGTAATAACCATTGTTAATAGAAAGCTTGACACTAATTGAAGATTACACAATATATACCAATACACCAAAATATAAAGCACTTTAACATGATAAATGAAACAATATTGAAGGTAATAACCATTTTTAATGGAAAGATTGACACTCATTGAATATTACATTGAAACAATAATGAAGGTAATAACCATTGTTAATGGAAATATTGACCCTCATTGAAACAATAATGAAGGTCATAACAATTGTTAATGGAAGATTGACACTCATTGAAGATTACACAATATAGACTAATACATGAAAATATAAACACTACAAGAAAAAAGGTCATTGGTGAGGGTCATGCCTGTGACAGACCTTTAAGGTCCATCACCAATGTCACATATGGTGACAGTCTTTAAAAAAGCGTTGTTGTAAGTGTATATAGTAATGGTCATTGAAGGTTTGTCACCAAAACCATTTTCAATGACACTTTTGGTGAGGGTCATTAAAGGCCCGTCACTAATTCTCTCTTTGGTGACACTTTTGGTGAGGGTCGTTAAAGGCCCATCACTAATTCTCTCTTTGGTGACACTTCTAGTGAAGATATTTTATTTACCCTCACTAATGCTCTTTTTGGTTACTTTTGGTGACGGTAAAAAAATGTTCGTCATCATTGATCATTCCAATGAGTTTTTGATGACGCTTCATGCCTATGAAGGACCTTTAAGGTCTGTCACCAATGTCGCATATGGTGACGATCTTTAAAAAAACGTTGTTGTAAGTGTATATACTGATGGTCTTTTAAGGTTTGTCACCAAAGCCATTTTCAATGACACTTTTGGTTAGAGTCATTAAAGAATCGTCAATAATTCTCTCTTTGGTGACACTTTTGGTGAGATTCGTTAAAGGCCCATCACTAATTCTCTCTATGGTGACACTTCTAGTGATGATCTTTTGCTGACCCTCACCAATGCTATTTTTGGTTAATTTTAGTGACAGTCAAAAAAAGTTTGTCATCATTGATCATTCCAATGAGTTTTTGATGACACTATGTACCTATTACTATATTTTTTGTCAAAAGATAATGATTTAAGACCATTTTCGTGGAGTCTTTTTCATTATGTGTCCAAGGTCATAGTGGTTATAGTCAGTCAATTTTTTAAGAAGTAATTAGTGTGTATCATTTCCCTCAAGTCATAAGAATATAGTTTTCCTATGATTCAACACATGATTCTTCTCTATTAGGTTTATTATCTAGCAAATTCCATTTAAATAAAGTTCCACTAGTGTGTGTAGGAACTATATTATGTAATACATAATCAAGCTTTGTCAATTCTATTAATGAGAGAGACCTAGCACTCCTCAACACTCATGGCACACCTTAACATGTTTTGGAACAATAGAGTAACATTCCTTAGCACCTGGCATGTCTTGGGACGTCTTTGTACCTGGAACATCTTTGTACCTAGAACATCTTGCCATGAGTAGGATGCCCAAGCACATGTTGGCATGCCCTAGCATAGCATAGCACTCCCCTATCATGTGTTGGCATACCCTGTAGTCCCTAACATGCCCTGGAACACCTTGGCATAATATTGCATTGAAAAACATTAGCACTTGGCACACATTGGCATTTGGCATGTATTGGAACATATTATTAGTGTGCCTAGCATGCCCCTTTTGAAAAAGATAAAGTCCCAAATTATTAACCCTCTTATGTGTTCATTTCCTCCAATTTTAGCTTGGTTATTCCTTTTGTTGTCTTGAAACTCCTTGACGTATATTGGCATACTCTTTCACCCTGCACATCCTAGCATGTCTTAGCACCTGGCATGCCTTGGCACTATTTGGCACATGTTAGCACACCCCGGAACTACCTAGCACACTCTAGCACTTCTTGACATGCCCTGATATTCCCTAGCATGCCTTACCCTTGCTTAGCATACCTTGTCACTCCCTCCTTGGCATGACAACTAGCACTCATTGACACTCCTCGACACACCCTCATATTCATTCATTTCCATGCATTTTGACCTAGTGCTCCCTTGTGTTTTCCTAGTACTCCCTAACACTCCTTAGCATGCATTCGCACTCTCTAGCACACCTTAGCAGTACTCTTCGATATGCTCTGCCACTTCATAGCATGCATCACACTCCCTGACGCACATTGGCACTTCGCACGTGTTGGCACTTGGAAAGTCTTAGCATGTTTGGCATGCATTGAGATGACTTGGTATGCTTTGGTATGGTTTAATATTAAATTTGTTTGAGATCAAATATTGGAAACTAGATGAGAAGAAACGAAGGAGGATTTGGCACTTAGAATGCATTGACACTTGGCACTTGGCACCTATTGGCACCTAGTGTTGGTGTGCCTAGCATGACCCTCATGGAAAAGGTAAATTGATGACTTATTAACCCTATTATGTGCTCATTTTCTTGTATTTTAACTTTTTCCTCCCTTTTGTTGCCTTGACAGCCCCTGGCATGCATTGTCACACCCTTGTACATCTTGGCATGCCTTAGCACCTGGCACATCTTGGCTTGTTTGACATGTCTTCATACTATCTAGCACATGTTAGCATGCCCTAGAATTCCCTAACACACCTTGGTAGTCGTGACCTCACAACTAGCATTACATTTTTCCATGACTTGGGAACCTTACATTCACTAGAACACCTTGGCACTCCCTAGTTGTCATGCCCTTTTTTATTCTCCACAATGTCCTAGGTTGATGAGGAGATCGACGGAGGTAACCACGGACCAAGATTATAGTTTGGTAGCTATCCCTGCCAAACCATATAGGGCTCTCTCTATGAAATCACAACCAAGATATGACTGGAATGTAAAGGATTTTAGGCTAGATAGCTAGGATCAGGTGGATTTTGGAAAATTTAGGGTTTTGTTGCTAGATAAGGGAGAACAACCTAGTAGCTAGGCCAGAGGATCAAAGGGTTACAACAGCAAAGATATAAAGGAGCAAGGTAGCATTACTTTTTTTTTATGGATATTAGGGTTTTTCAATGTAGTGTAGTGTTTAGAAGAATCAAAAGGTCTTAATGAGCATGAAACATGAATTCATTAAGCAAGAAAGAAAGTAACACAATGATTTTTCCATCAAAACAAAGCTTTATGCAAAGAATTATGTTTATAAACTGTAAGGAAAACCATTGAAGTATTGATGAATGGAAACAGAAGATGAATATATTTCATATAAAACTATAACAAAGAAACAACAACATCACAAACTTACTGCACATGAATTCCTAGATAATTGATGCAAATTGTGTCCTTTGATTTCTAGAAAATGTCCAAGTACAAGCTACAATAGTTCTCTCCTCTGAAATCCAACCCGTTCTACCACTGAGATACTAATACATAAATACCAAAACAACATCTCCCCACTCTTAGGGGTCGAATTCATGACTCTAGGAATTGTTCCATGAGGTGTTCTAACCAAAACCTAATGTCTAGGGGAGTTAAAAACAACTTCTACAATTAACTTTGACTCCAACCTCTCTCATAAATGAGGTCAAATTTACATCAAAAGATCTTACAAAGACTAATCACCCATTATTTACATTTACTTTTAACCTTCACATTCATCTACTTCACCCTTTTGAATTTTACCAAAGTCAAACTAGGAATTACAAAAATTACACAGTGAAAAGTTTACAAAAATCTCAGAAATTTACAGGTGCGCAACGAGCTGTTGGAGGCCATTTTTGAGTGCCTTTATGGAGTCAAAATCCAGATCTGAAGCTTGTTCTATAAATCTGGGAGAGTGTATATGTCTTTAGAGTATTTTTTCACTCAACAGGACCCATTTTTGGCTGAGATATGGCCATTCTCCCAAGGTGTCTCCAGGTGCACATCGAAATGGAAAAAGAGGGGCAGAAAGGTGATTGTTGGTCTCCTTTTTGCAAATTTCTAAAAAATTGAGCCCCATACCAGGAAAGTGGGAAAATGGGTTTTGATAGGGGGTCATAAGCTTTCCAAAAATGTTGATTTTCCATCATTTGGAGCCCTGGGGAAGAAGCACAGCGTGCGCTCGCTACGCTCCTAGACAGAAAATTGCCAAAAAATTGCAAGTCTGCACCAAAACACAAAATTTTCTCCAAATCCTCCCAAAATTTGTCTAGAGATGCCTGATGAGGTATATTATGCAATCATGGATGAATCAACAAGAAAATCTTACTTACCCATATCCTCTTGGTTGATTAGGGTTTCCTTGAGTTTTTCCTTCAACTGCTTGATTTTGACCTTGGCAACCTGATTCCATGTGTAATAATGGATGGCCATTTTCTTTTGAATTTTTTATCCTTGTTGGACTTGTCAAGGATATTCTCAAGGTGGCAATTGACTTTTTCAAGCCAAAAATCCATGTACTCATTTATTTCCATGGAAATTCTATCTTCAAAGGTCAATTCTTCCATTGGTGGCTTTTGTTCTCTTTCCCTCTAAAGTGCCTTCCTAAGACCCATTGTCCTTGGTATCTTCCTTGCCACATGTCCTTCATGTTGCTCAGTTTCCTCATGGTCCACCACTTTGTTTCCTTTCATCTCTTGTTTCTTGGCTTTGAATTTCTCTTTCTCCATGACTAGTTGTTTTGCCTTAAGTTGACTGTTTTATTGCTCAAGGAATGAAATGATAAATTTGGCCCTTTCCAATTTTACCTTGAGCTCCATGATATGGTAATCCTTCCCTTTGATAACTTGTTTCAGGGTTTGATGCTCATCGTGTTCCTCCAAGTCAACTAGGTCAAAGTCATGCTTAATGGGCTCCTCATCATGCAACGAAGCCTCATGATGTGATGGTGATCCTTGTTCTACTAATGTAGTAGGCTTGCCCCCTTCCTTAATTTGAGGAGAAAACACAAGCCTTCTGCCTATCTAATATGTCTTGGTCACCTCAGGCCTAGGTGCCTTGGAAACCTCATCATGTTTGCTTGATGACCCCACCTCAATGGGATGTACTGACATGGTTTGGTGCTTGCTTGCTGAAGTGGTTATATGTATTTTCAAGGTTTCCTCAATAAAGGTGTCCAATGTCATGTTCTTCAGCGCTGTCAACTTATGGAGTACTATAACCTTTATGCACAATACCAAACATTATTAGACATATATGATATGGTTATCACAATATCATATATATATTGTTGTGCATACATTATTATGAGTCATGTCAGACCATGTATGCACAACAATATATAAGAACTAACATGCATAACCGATATGCACTCATGAAAACCACATCCAACAACACAACATCCACTTTCACATGGAAACACCAATGCAACCATGACCAACACCATGCATACATAACAAGTACATAGAGAACAAGCATAGAGAACACATATATACAACCGACATGAATTCATGACCAACACACTGCCTATCTAGTCCAAGGGGTGAACCAAGCTCTGATACTACTCTGTAACACCCTCCTCCCATATTTTCCCAGGGTAATCGATTCGCTGGGGTAAACATGTGACGAGAGGCTACTATGATGTGATTCAACTCCACATGTATAGTTAAGGAAGTGGAATAGACAAAACCAAACCAATCTAACCTTCCACACATGCTACAGAACCTTCAAGAGCGAACCAACCCTTCCAGGTGACCAACCCCTGAGGCAACTTGACATTTCACTAATATGGACCCCTATTTGCTCCCATGACAAGCCATGCATGCAACTAAGGCTTTCGACTTTCTCCCACAGTAAGGGCATGCCAACAACTGTGGACTTTTTCATATAGTTTTGAGCCAGTGACCTTGGATTATGTGCCATTTTTTCAGGCAAACTTCATGAAACTTTTAGAAATGATAAATAACCTTTGAACAAAAGTACTAATTATGCAAACACTTTATCAATGACTTGACTGAACCCCTACTAGCCATGACAGGCATTTCGTCAAACATGTCACAAATATGCATTCTACAGGTTATAACAACATATCTAAGCATAGGTGTCTCATACTTATTTAAGATTCGTAAAGAAGCATTGTTTCCATATCACAATAGCTGCATTATCATCCATTAGGTCATATATTCATTGTACTTTCAATTACTAATCAGAACATGATGAGAGCCATACATCAAGTATGTCATAAAACATACTCATAACCAACATATAACCAACAGAAATAATAAGGATTTAACAACCATATAATCCACATATACGCCAATACATTTACACATGAAATACAAAGGAAAAGAAACTATTATTAATAAATTCAAAAGCCAACTAGGTTTGGGACTTTCACGAACCACCCAACCATGTTGAACCAAATCTTGCTTTCAACCAATCACCATGTTCCATATTCCAAGCATGAATGTGGGACTCAAAACCAAACCAAACCAGGTTTCTTCGGCTTTACAATCAGTAGGCCCTAAACAAGAATGGATGCCACCGAATTTCTCCACCTACATCGTGAGGAATTTTCTTATCTCCTAGTCTCTAGGCTTTACCATATATCCCACCATACAACGGTCGAGGATTCCTAAGCCTAATTAAGACTCCACCCTCCAGGATTTACCATATATCCCTCCATTCATCAGTCAAGGATTCCTAGGCCTGATCGAGGGCACACACCTCTAGGTTTTACCGTATATCCTACCATTCACTGGTAGAGGATTCCTAGGCCCACTGAGGCACATAAAATCCGACATTACCACAATCCCAGTCTGGTCCAATGATTCCTAGGTCTTGTGTTCTTTATTTCATAAACCACCTCACTTAGTTTCAAAACCATTTGGCAGTCCATCTCAACAAAATATAAGAGAACCCATCACACCATGGCTATCCAAAAATGGAAAGGCAAGATTGAAGAACACTGTCACACCTAGCAAAACCCATGCCAATGATAGCAAGAGAACCAAATACACACATGCATGTACCATGCATGCCAAAACTAGCAAGAAAATCACACATGCAAATCGATACCTGCAAATAATCTTGTTGTAGCCGCTAGATGTTGCTCATCCTTGCCTGATCTTTGCCTTATTGGTACTTCCTTTGCTTTCTTGATCCAATGCTAGAGAACTGCAAGAAAACTCTAAGTGTCTGAGAGTGTGAGTTAGAGAATAGAGAGAGAGCTCCAAAACTAAATTGACAAAGGGTACCAATTGATCCTCATAAGCCTTTTTATTAATGAGGCCTCTATTTTCTTCATTTTTCCATTATTTACCTTCATTTTCCTCCTCATATGAAACTTGTGACATTTCACCTTTCTTTTCTCCTAATTTCAATTATTTTCACAAATAAAATGCCAATTAATGTTTTATGCATTTCCAAAGCCTTTGCCTTTGCAAATTTCCTTATCCATAATAAACCAGATGAACACCCACACTAGGATGTGTTGCCTAAAATTTAACTTGGAATACGTGTCCCATGACCTTGGTTATTATTTTTCCTTTATTAACTTTATTTACATGGAATTTTGACCAGGGTTGTTATAGAATCCTCCCCTTTGGGAGAACACTGTCATTGGTATTCAATGACACCTACAACTAAAAAGACTACTGAAATCAAAGCATACCACCCAAGGAGCTATATAACTTAACTCGATGCAGTATTTACAATGATCAACCTGCTAAGAAGCAAACCAACATGACACATAATAATCATAACAACCATCACAACATGACACTATAGCACTTTTTTGAGCTTTATAACACAACTCATGGTCGTATTTACATCCATATATGTATGTACATATACCAAAACATCACACTAAAACATATACCAAAAACATTCTCTCAACCAGCGAATAGAGAAGGATACATAGCCCACATATGATTCATCATTTCTCATGTAGCTTCATCGGGCCCAAAGTGCTTCCACTGCACTTTAATCTACTCGATTGCTCGGTTCCGGATGGAATTATCCATATAGATCCACGTGCAATACAGACCAATAAATCACGTGATCAACATATTTAACATACTTCTTAAACAATGACACATGGAAAAGATCATGGACTTTCACAGTGAGAGGAAATGCAAGTCAATAGGCCGCTGATACAATCATTTCAATAATCTTGAAAGGTCCACAAAACTGAGGTGCCAACTTGGAACATGATCCAATCCTCAAGGAGCTCTTATTGGTCTTGATGCGAAAATACACTTGTTCCCTAACCTAAAACTCCTTAAAAAACCTGTTATGATCTTCATAACGTTTCTAGCCGTCATATGTTGCCTTCAGATTCTTTGTGATTACCTTCATTTCATGTTCCATCTCTTCCAACATATTTGGTTCAATCAACACCGTGTTCATTTTATCACTCCAAATGTTGGGAGTATTACAACTCCACCCATACAATGCTTCAAACAAACCCATCCTTAAAGATTCTCAGTACCCATTGTTGTAAGCAAATTCAATCAGTGGAAGATACTCTTCCCTCTTCCATTGTTGATGCATCACATAGTACATCCTCAACATGTCTTCCAATTTCATGTTGACCCTCTTTTTCTATCCATCTTTTTGCATATGATAAGCTATGCTTAAGGCCAACTCTATACCCAAACCTGCAAATAGCTCCTTCCAAAACTTGGAAGTGAACCTAGAATCCATGTCTGACACAAGATTTCTTCGAACACCATGCAACCTTAGTACATCTTTGATGAATACCTGTTTCACATCATCAAATGAATAAGTAGACTTCACTGGAATGAAGTGTGCTTCCTTAGTCAACCTATCTACCACAACCATGATGGAATAATGTTGTCTAGATGTCCTCGGCAAACCTATGATGAATTCTATGGACTTGACCTTCCACTTCCACTATGGAATTGGTATCGGTTGTAATAGTCCACCTGGATGCTTACATTATGCTTTCACCTATTGACAGTCAAAACACCTAGCCACAAAATCTTCCACGTCCTTCTTCAGATTCAGCCAATAATAGAAATTCTTCACTGTTGTCAATGCCTTCTGGTATCTTGGGTGACATAAATATTTTTTTACATGAAACTCTCACAAGATAGCCTTCTTGAGTTCACTGTCATTCGGGACATATATCTTGTCCCTAAATCTGACCAAACAATATGTGGTAAGACGATAGTCCACATCCTGACCACTTTTACCCTGCTATAACATGTGCATAAGCTCCATGTACCTGCCATCCTATTGTTTGGCTGTAATATTTGGTCCTGTAAGTCTATCCCATAAGAACTCATAGCTACTATATGATTCACTTTTACTTTCTTGCTAAGAGTGTCTGCAACCCCATTCTCCTTATGCTTTATGTACCTGATCTCAATGTTGAACTCACGAATTGTGGCCAACCATCTAGCTTGTCTAGCATTTAGATTCAGTTGGTCAAATAGATACATTAATCCATTGTGATCATTCATCAAGATGAACCATCTGCCAAGAAGATAGTGTCTCCACATCTTCAAAGAATTGATGATCGATGCCAAATCAAGCTCATGTGTCAGATAATTTTTTTCATGCTCATTCAGTTTTTGTGACTCATAACACACTACCAATCATTTCTCCACAAGGACTCCACCAAGTCCTCTCTTAGAAGCATCTGTGCACACCACAAATTATTTCTCTGGATTTTCAATCTTTAACACTAGAGTATTTTTCAACAACTACTTCAATTGCTCAAAACTTGTTGCACATTCCTCTGTCAAATCAAATTTTGTACCTTGCCTCTATAGTGACATAATAGGATATGCAATGCGAGAGAAGTTCCTGATGAACCTCCTACAATAACCTGCTAGCCCCATAAATGACCTTACCTCATCCACATTTCTAGGAGATGGCTGCTCCATGATAGCTTTTATCATCTTCAAGTCCACTGTTATGCCTTCCTTGGAAACAACACGTCCCAAGTAATGCACCTTTGTCACAAAGAAACTGCATTTTCTAAGCTTGGCATACAACTAATGTTGTCTCAGTAATCTCAATACTATTGCTAAGTGCTCAATGTGTTATTCCTCATTCTTAGAATATATCAAGATGTAATCAATGAATACAATAATAAGCTTGTCCAAATAAGGACTTAACACATTATTCATCAAGCAAATGAAAGTAGCTCGATCATTAGTCAAACAAAATGGAACTACAACAAACTCAGAATGCCCATACCTGGTCCTGAAAGTAGTCTTGTATATGTCCTCTTCCTCGATGTTTACCTAATGGTATCCTGAGCTCATATCAATCATTGAGAATAGTGTTTCTTCCTTCAACTAATCACACAAGTCATCAATCCTCGACAATGGATACCTGTTCTTGATGATCACCTTGTTCAATATCCTATAATCAATGCATAGTCTGAGAGTACCATCCGTTTCTTCACAAACAACACTGGTGCACCCCAAGGTGATAAACTTGGCCTAATGTATCCCTTGTCAAGCATTTCCTTGAACTGTAACTTCAAATCTACTAGCTCTGGTGTGCTCATCATGTACGGTGCCTTCGATGTTGGTGTTACCCCTGGTACCAACTCAATGGAAAAGTCCACTTCTTTGTGAGGTGGCAACTTTGAAATCTCTACAGGAAATACATCCTAAAACTGGTACAAGATTGGGTACCTGCTCAATTCCTTTGCATCCTCAACATCCTTACCTTTATCACTAGAAATATGCACTGAAAATAACACACACCCTTTTCTACGACTGCGCTTTGCTTAAATAGTTGTCACCATTCTAACCGATGTTGCCTTTTTCTTACCCTGCAAGATCTTCTCTTCTCCATTGTCATCCAAGCACTCAATGACCTTGTCATAACAATCCACTTTGGTCTTATTAAGATACAACTATTCCATACCCAAAATCATACTATATGATCCCTGTTAGCACTTGAAATTTCACCTAGGCTGAGATAGACAAATCTCAAGGCTACATCAAACCATTCAGCCTCGTAGCTAGCCCTACGAGGCAGGAGAAGGCTCTCTCCGGTCAAACTCGGTAGATCTTTCAATAGGATGAGCTGACCCAATTAGGAACATTGATATTAGGCTAGTAAACTGATAAAGAGGGTTGATTTAAAATTTTTGGGGTTTTTGGTGGCAATTGGAGGGAGTGCAATTCAGGGTGCGGGGATTGAGCTCAGTTTTTGCAGGGGGGGTCTTTGGGGCAAGGTAGGAGTTTGTGTTGATGCCTTTAGCTGAAATGGATGATCAAGGAATAAAGGAGAAAAGCTAAAGAGAAAAAAAATGACTTTGAATCCTCTCTAGACAGTGGAAAACATAAACCTTAAACAAATTTAAAAGTTGAGCATGGCATGCATGAATTCAAACTTTATCACTTCATTTGTTTAATAAGTGGTAGTAAAGAAAGAGATGGAACACATAAACACACTTACAATTACAATAAGAGAACACACCATCAACACAAGATTCCACAAGAATCCCAATGATGTCTGCAAAACCCTGGTCTTCCTTTTCCTCAAATTGCAGAGATACAAGTAAAATATTCAATAGGAGCTTCTCCCTCAAGAGTCCAACCATGAAAATGAGTAAGAGAAGGCATAATATAGAAGATCTAACTCCTTTCCCCACCTCTAGGGGTCGAGCTCAGCTTCCTAGGAGTTGTTTTAACTAATTCCAAACTAAGCACTAGATAATAGGCAATCAAAACAACTTGCCTCTAAAACTTAGGAAACCTATCCATGCATTAAATATTTACCATTTACATCAAGGAAACTTCTAGAAGTGTTCAAGGAGAGTAAAAGTATCTAAGTGTCATGAAAATTACACAAAAATCCATCATTTACATGCCTCAAAAGTCAACCAAGGTGAAAACAGTGTTTTGCTGGCCGAACTAGTCAAAACAGGGAAATTTCCTTGACAGGCCGCGCACATCACTCTGACTGGTCGTGCACATTCACAGATCTATTTAAGGGCCTTCTCGGTGTCTAAATTAGGTGCAAGATAGCTCGTTGGAAATTTCTGCGAGTCTACTTTCCAACCCCACTGGAATTTTTGAATTTGGAGATTATTTGACCCCTCAAAAGTCATTTCTCCCAAGACAGCTTTCTGCAACTCAAAATAGGGGCAGAAAGTCAAAATTTGCATGCATTTTGAGCCTTTGGAAGCCCAAATCTCCATAAAATCTGAACCCCATCCTTAGGAAAGTGTATTTTTGCATGAAAATTCCAAAAATGCAAAGTTTTCCCCGTTTTGAGTTGCCCCCATGTATGGTCGCACGTAGGGTGAGACCAGTCAAATGGCCAAAACCTGTAAAATGCACAAAAAATTCACAAATGACAAAATTTTCTCCAAATTTCTTGAAATTTGGGTCGGGAGTCCCCAATCAAGTACCATGCTCAGTCAAAGAAGATTTGGCCAAAATTTGGAGTGGATCGGGCGTTTTCCTTCGTTTTTGTGTTTTGGCCAACCGTCCTTGGAGCACCTTCGTTCTTGCCGGTATTTTTGACATTTCTTTAAAACCATGATACCTGTGCAAAACATGAAGGAGGTTTTTCTTCCTTGGCATGTTGTGGGAAAAAACCTCTCTCAATTTTGAAAAAATCATCTTTGATTCCTCAAAAACATCATTTTAGTGAAACTTATCCCGATGTATGGAACAAGGGTTTTGGTCGAAATGAAGCGAAATGAAGGGGATAAGGGGCTTCTAAATTCTTGAGGAAATTTTTGGGAGTAGGGAGGGATGTTAGGAAGCAGGGAAAATTGGAATCTCAGATATGTATTGAGAGGAAGGGGTCCAAAAGGGAAAAACACAGGCCCAACCTAGAAAATTGCCATGTTGTAGCAAGAAACTAGGGTTTGTGCAAAAATGAGGATTTTGGGGGATCTGAGTGTTGGGAAACATTTGGTGAGGTACTTTAAGGGTAGGACAAGGTGTATGTACATCTGGATACAAGTTTTGCTGATGATTTGACCGTCCAAGAGAAATTGGCTTCAAAACCCTAGGAGAGGGAAATGAACTTGCCAAGGCACAACTGAAGCATGAACAAGATGTAAAATGACTCATTAGACACTG
>APFE030577614.1:78613-99734 GCA_000404065.3 Pinus taeda | reverse complement strand
CGATGAGTTGATGGACGAGTTGAGGGGAGCACGATTCTTCTCAAAGATTGATTTGAGATCTGGGTACCATCATATTCGTGTGACGGAGCAGAACATTCCCAAGATCGCCTTCAGGTGTCACTATGGGCACTTTGAGTTCTTGGTGATGCCTTTTGGGCTAACCAACACCCCCGCTACATTTCAATCCTGCATGAATCACATCTTTTGTAGTCACCTGAGGAAGTTTGTGTTGGTATTCTTTGATGACATTCTCATCTACAGCAGGACTTGGGAGGAGCATCTTTGGCACATTGAGACGATATTGCATATCTTATAGGAGCAGTAGTTTTATGCCAAATTCTCCAAGTGTGAGTTTGGATTGACGGAGATGTTGTATCTGGGACACATCATAGGAGTGGATGGAGTGAGAGTCCACAGGGAGAAGATCAGGGCCATCAGAGAAAGGCCAGAGCTGAGAAATGTGACGAAACTTCGAGGATTCATTGGCATTTGTACTTCCTACCAGAAGTTCGTCAAATGTTTCTCACAACTTGCTGCACCCCTGACAGATTTGATGAGGAAGGGGGATTTCAGTTGGTTAGATACAGCGCAGCGAGCCTTTGACAGGCTCAAGGAGGTTATGAGCAGCTGCCTAGTGCTTGCGTTGCCAAATTTTACGCAGCCTTTTGTTTTGGAGTGTGATGCATCGAGAGAGGGGATCAGCACAGTGTTCATGCAGGGAGGTCACCCTATAGCCTTTGAGATCCGGAAGCTCCTTCCGCACGAGAGGTTGTATTCTATATACGACAAGGAGATGTTAGCCATCATGCATGCATTGGCTAAGTACCGGCAGTATCTGGTGGGCAATAGGTTCAGGGTGAGGACTGATCACAACAGCCTCAAGTTCTTTTTGGAGCAGAAGAAGCTACAGGAGAGGCAACAGAAGTGGATCAGCAAGATCCAAGCATATTACTTTGACATTGAGTATGTCAAGGGTAAGAACAACGTGGTAGTAGATGCCCTTTCATGTAGACCAGCCACGTTGTCTCTTATGAGCTTGGATACAAACTGGAGGGCTCCACTCTTATTAGAGTACTCCAAGGACAGGTTTGCATGTGAGGTTCTAGATGGGCAGGTGGCAGATGACAGGTACAGGGTGGTTGATGAGATCATCTATTACAAGGACCGAATCTTCTTGACTGAGGGTCTTAGCTCAAGAAGAAGATACTCCAGGCATCACATGATTCACCGTTGGCAGGACATCAGGGGTTTACCAAAACCTACAGGACCATTAGGGAGAGGTCCTCATGGAAGGGCCTCAAGGAGGACGTACTCCGGCACATCCGGGAGTGCGATGTTTTCCAGAGGAACAAGGGAGAGATGAGCCATCCCGCGGGATTATTGCAACCTCTTCCCATTCCGGAGGGAAAATGGGAGAATATTTCGATGGACTTCATCATAGGGTTGCCCATGGTACAGGGCAAGGATTGCATCTTTGTTGTCGTTGACCGACTGACAAAGTACGCACACTTTTTTGACAAATCCGCACACTATACAACAACACAGGTGGTCGAGCTATTCTTTAGAGAGGTCTTCAGACTACATGGTTTTCCTAAGACCATCGTCAGTGATAGGGATAGTCGTTTCATGGGCGGGTTTTGGTAGGAGCTTTTCTAGTTGGTGGGGACGGAGTTGACACCAAGTACCAGTTATCACCGACAGACGGATGGGCAGACAGAGATAGTTAACAAGTGGCTAGAGGGATACTTGCGTAACTATGTCAATGGGCAGCAACGAGCATGGTTGAGGTGGCTGCATCTAGGGGAGTACTGCTACAATACTTCACATCACATGTCCATTGGTATGTCACCATTCTATGCTTTATATGGGTATCATCCTTTATCTTTTGCTGACGTGATGTTTGGTGATAGCAAGGCTAGCAGAGCCAAGATATGGGTCCAAGAGAGTAAGGATATTCTCCGAGCTCTCAAGGATAACATGGCTTCAGCACAGAACCAACAGAAGCTATATGCCGACAGGGGTTGGGTAGAGAGACAATTCGAGGTAGGGGACATGGTCTACCTACAGCTACAGCCATACCGACAGTCATCACTAAAGCAGAAGGGGGCTGAGAAGCTTAAGCCCCGCTTTTATGGGTCGTACAGGTTGATACGCAGGGTTGGACAGGTTGCATATGAGTTGGAGCTGCCCCAAGGAAGCAAGATTCATAACGTTTTCCATTTATCATGCCTAAAAAAGGCATTGGGGCAGCAGGTGATAGTGACAGTTGAGCTACCACCCATGGATGACGAGGGGAATTTGGTATTGCAGCCGGAGGCTATCATTGATACCAGGGAGAGGCAGTTGCGGAGCAGGATGGTCCAGGAATTCTTGGTGAGGTGGAAGAATTTTCCAGATGAGGATGCCACTTGGGACAGTGAGAAGATCTTGCAGCATCCATCACTTTAGTTTCTTGAGGGCAAGCAACATTTTTCCAGGGGAGACTGTAATATTCTTAATTAGTCATGGCTAATTGGAATATTCGATTTTGCCCAATTTTTTCCTTCTATAGTTATTTATAAATAAAAAAGTGAGGACGGGGGACATAACGCACTTTAAGAATAAAAAGTCACTTCCTAGCAGCACAACATTGTGACTTAAGTAGGAGCCAAGGGGGCCAAAGGGGGATGCAGAAATGGGGCCCACGTAGACACACGGAGGGACTGCACAGGAGGGAAGAACACATGGCAAGAGGGGAATCATGCAGGAGGAGGTGAGCCTAGGGATTGTGAGAGGCAGAGGCTATAAAATAGAGAGGAGCCCCCTCATTTTGGATCATTCAGTTATGTTCATTTTGAGCTAGTCATTTTGACTTCTGAGCATGCTAGCTGTTTAGCTAGTCTACAGCATTGTTTAGTGCATTGAGTGTCTCCGTTCAGAGATCTCACCCTTAGTCCCAGGGGACTTCGAGTGCCTGCTTGGGCAAGGTATTTCCATCGGTATTTTAGCAGTAGTCTTATCAGCAATTCAGCAGCAGTTTCATCAGCATTTTGGAGGACTGCACAGCACTTGGAGAGGGACGCAGTTCTTTTTGGTTGTAGTGCTGGATTGGGGTTTTTGCAGGTGGATTTATGCTGGGAGATTGAGCAGGGTCTAGCTCTTGCCTCATTGGAAGATTTTTGGTAGGGTTTCAGGCAGTGTTTCAGGCAAAGTTTAGAGGGGTTTCCTTCAGTGGCAGCGCAGGGTATTAAGGAACTGCGCAGAACCCCAAGAGGGTGTTTTTCGGGGGTCGGCCATTCCAGGAAAGCTTTCTAGGTTTTTTTGGGTTTCTTGAGTAGAGCCCGAATCCAGAGTTTCGACTTTTTTCGAGGAGGGGAGAAGCCCCAAATCATCATTTGTTCTCTAGCAGCAGCAGTAGCACAGTAGCAGCATCCACGCAGAGAGGCCATTCTTGTCATTCTAAGAGTATTTCTTCACTTGCCTTGTGGAAGTCGAGGTGCCATCTGTCTGATCACCTCTTGTACTCATTTATTGCTCAGTATAATAAAATGGCTTAGCATTTCTCGTTGCATTTCTTGTATATATGCTTATATTTCTGTTTTACATTATTATATGTTGTTCCACTGTTATTTTATCACTTCTTGGTTATTATATCATTTGCACATATTTGGTTGGAGTTTTTGTTGGGGTTTGAGGAATATTCTGAGTTAGGAATATTACAAATCCTCAGGCTATGCATTCAATTTCTATGTGTATATGTAGGTCTGACAATAAGGCTATCCCTTAGTGGCATGAAGTGCTTGGAATGGAATGCCATCTCAGGCCCAAGGCCATTAGGGGAAGTGGTCCAAGTGACCTGATGTAATGTAGGTGTAGGTTCTCTCTAATTGCCCTGTTCAAATTTTGTATGGAGGGCTGGAAGTGACCAGGTAATTCAAGGAGTACCTGAAACTAAGGTGGTGATTAATCCCAAACTAAACTCTACCTCGAACATAATGAAGTATTATTTTAGCTGATTTCCAATGACTTTCATGTGGGTTTTGCATAAACCGAGCAACGAGGCCAGCAACAAAGGAAAGGTCAAGACGGGTATGGGTCATATACAAAAGTTTTCCAACAAGCTGACAGTATAAGGTAGCATCAACTTCAGGGGAAGTACAAGTGACTGAAAGTTTGGCTCCAGACTGAAAGGGAGAAGGGGTTGGCTTACAGTCTTCCATGTGAAAGTGGCATAGACGATCACATGCATACTTGGACTGGGAAAGGGAAATGCCTTCTTTGGATTTCAAGACTTGAAAACCAAGAAAATAATGCAAGTGTCCTAAGTCTCTCATTTCAAACTGATTTTTAAGGTTGGACTTCACATGGTTTATAAGGTTGGGATCACTACTAGTAAGGATAAGACTATCAACATAAAGAACAAGAATGATAAGAGACTTACCCACTTTCTTGGTGTAGACAGTATTGTCAAAATGACACCTAGAAAAGCCAATCAAAAGAAAGCTATCCATTTTGGCATACCAAGCCTGAGGGGTTTGCTTGAGACCATAAACGGATTTGTTAAGCTGACAAACAAAGCTGGAGTCTGTTTGTATAAAGTTAGGAGGTTGTTCCGTATAGATTTCTTCATGCTAATCCCCAAGCAAGAAGGCAAATTTCATATCCATTTGACAGACTTCCCATTTGAAAGAGGTGGCAAGGGAAAGAACAAGGCGGATAGAGTTCATTTTGGAAACAGGGGAGAAGGTTTCAGTATAGTCAATGCCTTCAACTTGTGAAAAACCTTTAGCAACAAGATGAGATTTATGTTTATCAACTTTTCCATCTGGTCCAAAATTGGTTCTGTAATCCCATTTGCATCTAACAAGTTTTCATCCTTTTGGAAGAGGAACAAGGTCCCATGTATCATTTGCCAATAATGAACGACATTCTTCATTCATAGCTGCGTCCCAATCTGGATGGCCTGAAGCTTCTACAAAGGTGTCAGGATCATAATTTGTTGAAGCTTGAGCCAATAAAGAAGAGGCTCTATCGAACTGAGAACATGTACAATGTTGATCTGTAGGATCACCTGCAAGAGCATCTGCTGCATCCCGAGTATCGCAAACCCATTTTGGAAGTTGAGGAGTTGAAGGAGGATCTCGAGAAGGTGGGGGAGGATTGTCATGCTCGCTTTCATCATCTGATGAAGGAATATTTTTAGAAGTAGAAGGGATAGAGAGAGGTGTCAGATCCACTGAACTACGCTCGGATGCAGATATATTTTCAACAAATTTTACATCTCTTCTAATGATAACATTTTTGGATTTATGTTGAAGAAGTCTATATCCTTTGACATCTTCAAAATATCCAACAAAAGTACATTTTTCACTCTAGGTTCTAAGGCTTTATGTTTCTCATCGGAAATATGGGTCCATGCTTCACTTCCAAAAACACAAAAGTGACTTACTTCTAGCTTAATTAAGCTCCATGTTTCTTCTGGAGTGATATTCTTTAAAACCTTAGTAGGAGTGTGATTTAATATGTAATTTGCATAGTTAATTGTTTTTGCCTAGAAACTAAGACTAAGTCCTTTAGATTGAATCATACAATTAGCCATTTCCTTTAAGGTGTGATTCTTCATTTCAGCTACAACATTTTGATGTGGAGTATATGGAACAATATGTTGCAAATGAATTCCATGCTTAGTGCAAAAGTTGATAAATTTGTTGTTAACATATTCTCCGCCATTATCATATCTTAGCTTAAGAATTTGACGTCCAAATGGTTTCTCAACAAAGGCCTTAAAGGCCAAGACCATGTTAAATACTTCACTCTTGAGTTTTAAGGAGTATACCCAACTGCGTCTGAAGAAATCAGCCATAGAATGAAACAACTGGAAGTGGACCCCACATAAATCACTATCCATCAGTTGTAAAGGGGTTGAGTCATACCAAGTGGCACGTTTTTCAAAACTATCCCAATGATGTTTTCCAAGTACACATCCCGAACAAACACCATCTTTGCAAGATACCATAGGAAGACCTGTCACCATATCTTCTTTACATAGATTTTGAAAAGAGCAATAGTTTAAGTGACCAAATCGCTCATGCCAAAGTCTGCTCACTTCATCAATATGAGCAACAAATACCGAGAGAAGAGTTGATGACCCAAAGTTGTTAAACTATACAACCTTGTAGAATCATCAACAATGCCAGTAGCTAAAATCTGTCTAGGATTTCTTAGGTCCTTAATTGATGATGATGATGATGATGATGGTGGTGGTGGTTAACGTCTGCTAAGACCAAATTGGTCTATCAGACCTATAATTTTCTTAGTTTTTAATTAACTGGCTCCTCGTCTTTCTTGGCGAGATTGCTGCTATAGCTTTCTTTTTTTTCTCTACGGTCTTCCAACTTCCTTTATCTTGCATCTCCTTCATATATTCTGGTTCTTCGGATATTAGTGTCCTTTTGAAGATGTAATATTCCTAACCTAGAATATTACTCAAACCCTAGCAAAAACTCCAACCAAATATGTGCAAATGATATAATAACCCAGAAGTGATAAAATAATGCTAGAACAGCATATAATAATGTAAACTGGGAATATAAGCAGATACACAAGAAATGCAGCGAGAAATGCTAAGCCATTTTATTATAATGAGCAATAAATGAGTACAAGAGGTGATTAGACAGATGGCACCTCGACTTGCACAAGGCAAGTGAAGAAATACTCTCAGAATGACAAGAATGGCCTCTCTGCGTGGATTTTGTTGCTGCTGCTAGAAAACAAATGATGATTTGGGGCTGCTCCCCTCCTCGGAAAAAGTTGAAACTCTGGATTCGGGCTCTACTCAAGAAAACCATAAATCTTTCCTGGAATGGCCTCACACTGATCTGCCTCCCAGCTGCTGGAAAATTGTCGTGCTACTACTGTTGTTGGAAATCGAATGAGGATTTGGGGATGCTCCCCTCCTCAAAAAGGCTAAAACTCTGGAATTGGACTCTACTCAAAAAACCCAGAAAAATCCAGAAAGATTTTCTGAAATGGCCGACCCCCAAAAATCACCCCCTTGGGGTTCTTCGTAGTTCCTCAAAGACGTTGATGAAACTGCTGCTGAAATGCTGATGAAACTACTGCTGAAATGATGATGAAACTAATGCTGGAATGCCAATGGAAATACCTTGCCCGAGCAGGCACTCGAAGTCCCCCGGGCTAAGGGTGAGATCTCCAAACGGAGACACTCAATGCACTAAACAGTGTTGCAGACTAGCTAAACAGCCAGCATGCTCTAAGTCGAAATGACTATCACAAATGCTCATAGCCAGAATGATCAAAATGAGAGGGATCCTCTCTCATTTATAGCTTTTGCCTCTCTCAATCCCAAGGCTCACCTCCTCCTGCGCGATTCCTCTTTTGCCACGTGTTTCTTCCCTCCTACGCAGTCCCTCCATGTGTTTGAGTGGGCTCCATTTCTGCGTCCCCCTTTGGCCCCCTTGGCTCCCCTCTAAGTCACAACGTTGTGCTACTAGGAAGTGACTTTTTATTATAAAAGTGAGTTATGTCCCTCGTCCTCACTTTTTTTATTTACAAATAACTATAGAAGGAAAAAATTGAACAAAATTGAATATTCCAATTAGCCATGGCTAATTAGGAATATTACAGTCTCCCCTGGCAAAATGTTGCTTGTCCTCAAGCAACTGAAGTGATGGATGCTGCAAGATCTTTTCACTCTCCCAAGTGGCATCCTCATCCAGCAAATTCTTCCACCTCACCAAGAATTCCCAAACCGTCCTGCTTCGCAGCTACCTCTCCCCGGTATCAATGATAGCCTCCGGCTGCAATACCAAATGCCCCTCATCATCCATGGGTGGTAGCTCACATGTTACTGTCACTTGCTACCCCAATGCCTTTTTCAGGCATGATACATGAAAAATGTTATGAATCTTGGTGCCTTGGGGCAGCTCCAACTCATATGCAACCTATTTAATCCTGCGTAACACCCTGTATGGCCCATAAAAGTAGGGCTTGAGCTTTTCAGCCCCCTTCTGCTTTAGTGACGACTACCAGTATGGCTATAATCGTAGGTAGACCATGTCCCCTACCTCGAACTGTCTCTCCACCCGACCCCTGTCGACATACAGCTTCTGTTGGTTCTGTTTTGTAGCCATGTTATCCTTGAGAGCTCGGAGGATATCCTGACTCTCTTAGATCCAAATCTTGGCTCTAGGAGCCTTGCTATCACCAAACATCATGTCAGCAAAAGGTAAAGGATGATACCCATATAAGGCATAGAATGGTGACATACCAATGGACATGTGATGTGAATTATTGTAGCAGTACTCCCCCAGATGCAACCACTTTAGCCATGCTCGCTGCTGCCCACTGACATAGTTGCACAAGTAACCCTCCAGCCACTTGTTAACTATCTCTGTTTGCCCATCCATCTGTGGGTGATAACTAGTACTTGGTGTCAACTCCGTCCCCACCAGCCGGAAAAGCTCCTGCCAAAACTCGCCCATGAAACGGCTATCCCTATCATTGACGATGGTCTTAGGAAGACCATGTAGCCTGAAAATATCTCTGAAGAACAACTCGCCCACCTGTGTTGCTATATAGTGTGCGGATATGGAAAAACAATGTGCATACTTTTTCATTCGATCAACGACGACAAAGATGTGGAGCGATAAAAAGGTGTCTTTTTAACTCCTAATTACCTCACATTAATTGTCAACCCAAGGACGACTTTTTATTTCAGGAGTGTACTCAGTCTTAGGCGGATATTTACTCAAGAGTAATGTTTTGTAGTATAGTGCTTAAAATGCAAAAGTAAATGAAAGCTGGAAACAAAATCTAATTGGAACAGCAAGAAACTAAAATGTTCTAAACTAAATCATTCACTCAAACAACCATCAATCGAGGATACAGTAGCAATAACTCATTCCTTTGGATATTGATGCAATTGAAATCAAACCGGAACAAGACAATCAATCTAGGAACGAGGAAGCAATCCAATGTTCTCTACAGTTGACAGCTCTGCTTTAAAGCAATTAAAAGGAAATAGAAATTGAACTAAAGCTACTATTGAAAGTAAACTAGGAAAACTCTTTAAAAGCAAACTATTGCAATTAATCAACAGAAATGAACAACAAAGTAAATGGGCAGCAAACTGTAATTAAAGGAATCTAAACAACAAACTCTAATTAATGGAAATGAACAACAACAAAGCCAAATTAATAGCAATCTTTACTCTAAGAATAAATCGGATAGAACACGGTAAGTAGAACAGCACTGATTAATGATAGAATATGGAACAGTGCTTGAAAGCCAAATACAAATGCATAATAACTTAACACAGGCACACATTAATAGTAATCTGAGTCTGATACCGCAAGTATTAATCCTGGTTAGAAAGGGCAACGATTACAATTCATCATGGAACCAATTGAACAACAATCGTATGAAGTATAAACCATAGACAAATACAGTAATACCAGCTTAAGAAGGTTACAGTGTGATTACTCAGATTACCGATTCAAGCTTATAAGCAAAACCATGCATGAACTACAAATATAATATATAGCAACAACACAATCCACCAGAGGCTGGGCCCTTAGCCGCCAGCGGATGCTGCTGGGTTACTTCAGGATCACAGATGGAATGGAAACCAGATTTATATTAAAATATCAAAGCAGAGTTACAGTGGACTACAACAAGAAATCTCTCCATCTCTCAGCCATTATCCATTCTCTTTGCCATCCTCAATTCTGAATTTGTAATTCATCCTAAATTCCATCATTCGAATCCATCATTTTTCCATCCCCATCTATGATCTCTGTTTTCATTTAAATAGAGAGAGATCAGAGAGCAGTTACAATAGAGATAATTACAACATGATTCTATTACAAAATTGGATTGTTTCCAACCAATTGATGAACAAGAAGATATATTTCCATCCATCTCCCAACAAGAGCAAGACGAATTTGGCTTTGCACCTGAGATTTGGAGGACGGCCGCAACAGCAAATCTGAGAAAATCGTGCTCAAAGAACCCTGCGTTTCTCTCAGTACAAGAAGAATTTGGGCAAACCGTTCTGTAATGAAGTTAATTGGGTCCGTTCTGGAAAAAACCCATGTTTCGGATTTTCCATATTCTTCTTCATTTGCTCAGCATTGCAACCGCAAAACTATCACTTCTTATTCCAGCGAATTTCTGAGTTGGCAGATTTAATGGTCAAATCTTCAATCTAGAAATTATCTTGGAGGTTAAAAATGGTAAATAATATTACAACTAATTTATTGAAACTATCATTGATAAAATCATTCATAATCATCAATTTATTAGAAATAAAGGAAGATAAATAATATTCATCCATAAGAGCATAAATCATTATAAAATAGAATTATATGATAAGCAGTGATTAATAACATGATAAAGAAAAGTAAAAATGGATGGAATAAGTGTTAAAAAGGTAGTCATATCCATGGCCCAACACACCCCCACAACGAATATATTGCATGTCCTCATGCAACAAAAACTGAATATGTTGCATGTCCTCATGCAACCCAAAGACAAAACCCATGTGTTAACCAAGCAATAAAATTTGTTCATCTCAGCTCATGAAATGGATAGAACAAATGAATTCTTCATCACTTAATGAATATTCAATTTTAGCAATCTTGATGAAAGCATAATAATGAAGTTGCAGCAAAATATAATATAAGTGACAACAACCTTCATTAACCATTTTCCCAAAAACTACAAACCAGCTTTTGTTGAAATGGTGCAAGTAGATTTGCAATATATGAATGCCTTTATGATCCAAAAATCAGATTGTTTTGATGCACAGATCATGAGATATAAACAAAATGGTTGTAGTTGAGAGTGCATGATTTCTGAAATTTTATGAACCAATTTATCTTGAAATTATCTGAGTTTGTGTATTTTAATGATACATATGTGTTATCTAGAAATCACAAGAAGTGAGTTCATAGTTTTAAAAATATTAGGGAAATCAATTTCTGCACTGAAATTGTATGCCTTCAATGAGAAAGAAAGCAAAAAAAACATCCATCATGCGTAGCAATTTCTCCCCCTCTCTGAAAAATTAGCATGGCCTCATGCGATACTAGAAAACAAATTGAGGTGGTTGCTACCATATGTTGAATTCTATGCTTGGTGTAAAACAACATGGAATAAGGGAGGTGTTGAGAATGAAAAAGAATAGCAATGGATGATAAAGACTATGAATGACATGGTTATAAGAAAGAAATGAACGAAAGCACACTCCCCCAAGATGATATGCTGCTGAAAAAAATGGGAAGTGGTAAAGAGGTGGACTGAAGGATGATAAAGAATGCTCAATGGATTTTCATTAAATTCTCCTAAATTCGTAATAAATCAGAAAATTATGCTATTTTACCTCAAGTTTTACCTCCAAAAAGAAAAATGTTGAATGACATATATGTACTTGCAGTTGTTGAAGCTGATGTAGGCAAAGTTGGTGTTGAAAGTGATGCAAAAGGTGGAATCCAGGTAAGCACATCATGTCTGAAGAATTGTTCACACTTGCGAGCCTCGTCTGTTAAGTGCAATAGTGTGGTCATGCTACAAATAGAATTCTACCCATACTTGTTGTTTTCCTGTAAATTAAGCACTATTTGGCATACAATCTTCTTGAATCCATAGTGTTAGTTTTGAATAGCAACAGATTAATATGTATGCAAAAATTTCAATCAGAAAAACTTGTGTATATAGGCACTAGTAATATTTTATCAAATCAACAAGTTATGGCAGAGTGCAGTAATCATATCGCATGCTAGCCCATAATGCATACATTCCCCTCTCCAATTGGAAAAGGGATTCGATGACCATACAACATATGAAAGGTGTTGTGCTGAGAGCAAGGCAAGGCAATGAACAATATTGCAGTAAATAAAGCAAAATACACATATCAATGATAGGACAGCGAGAGTTGTGGTTATAATGAAAGCAGAGTGTATAAAGATAGTTATGAATAAAACATAGGACCCTTTGGATTGATGATAAGTTATGAAAAAGGAGAAAAAAGACAGCAATATTCCAAAAAGATGCTTTACTGACTGTGTTCTTAGCTGAAAAGGATGCAATTGATCAAAAAATAATTTTTAATGCGTAAAGGTTCAAAATAGGGAAAATGAAGGAAATAACTTCTCTAATAAAAAGGAAGAATAAGAAAATGGTATTATAGTAATAATTGGTGATAAGGTATAACTTCAATACCATAAGCAGAGCCTTTTCTGCCAGCAGGCCTCCATAGCCTCGGCAGGGTTGCTTTTTAACCCATATGAGCCAAGATCCTCAATTTATAGATGGAGAGTTCTAGTGTTGTTCTACAGAAGAGATCAGTGTGTTGGCGTGGTAACCAGATAACCACACTTCCATTCACTGGGATGTAGCAAAAGTGATCAGGTCGGCTCGTGATGAGACCTCCTGTTCCAAGAATAATTTGGCTACCCAATGGATCATCACCCTGGTGTGGTGGCCATAATGGGAATGTCACTTTGTTACAGCCTTATGAACATGGTAGGCTGGCTCGTAATGAGACCCCTTATCCTCCATCTGCGAACAAAATTTTGTTGTTATTACACATTTTT
This sequence comes from Pinus taeda, assembly GCA_000404065.3. Lineage (NCBI taxonomy): Eukaryota > Viridiplantae > Streptophyta > Pinopsida > Pinales > Pinaceae > Pinus > Pinus taeda. The sequence goes on along the minus strand of APFE030577614.1, from coordinate 87,138 downwards.
ATGATAAAAAGAGAGAGGCTCAGTACTCCTTAAGAGCAGGGATAGTGGAAGAAGTTGAACATGTCAATAGAAAAAAATATACCCATAATCTCATTTATTACAGACATAGAAGATTATAACCAGGAAGGGTGGAACCAGCATGGTATTAAGATGATTAATCAATATCATGTTCAACGGAAAACAATGCAGTAAAGTAGTATATAAATAATTGTATCCTTTTTGAAAAGAATCTATCATCAAGGAGTTGTCCTGTTAAAGATCATAACGTGAATGATAATAACTCGCTTCAAAAGAATCCATAATTCTTGTCCTCATAAAATAGTGTACTTCATGCCATGAAAGAGAATCAGGAAAATGTAGATGAACTAGGAATAATCCCACAAGAGAAAGGAAGGGTTGCCCTCAAAAATACTCCCAAAGTGTTGCTTTTTTGAAGGAACAGCAAAAACACTCAAAAAGAAAGTGGTGTTCTGTGTAGGGAACAGCAAAAAAAATGCATACCAAAAAAAACAAAAATACACAAAAAAAGTGTGAAAATGCAAATGTCGTTCCTTTGGAAAAAGGAACAGTGAAAACTAAAAGTGTCGTTCCTTTAGAAAAGAAACAACAAAAACGCAAGTGTCGTTCCTTTGGAAAAGGAACAGCAAAAATTAAAAGTGTCGTTCCTTTGGAAAATGAACAACAAAAACACAAGTGCAGAAGTGTTGTTCCATTTCGAAAAAGAACGGCAAAATGTGAAAGTGCAGAAGTGTTGTTCCATTCGAAAAGGAACAGCAAAACGTGAAAGTGCAGAAGTGTTGTTCCATTTCGAAAAGGAACAGAAAAACGTGAAAGTGCAGAAGTGTTGTTCCATTCAGAAAGGAACAGCAAATCGTGAAAGTGCAGAAGTGTTGTTCCATTCGGAAAGGAACAACAAAATGTGAAAGTGCAGAAGTGTTGCTTTTTTTTTTTTTTTAAAGGAACAACAAACGTGAAAGTGCAGAAGTGTTGTTCCATTCAAAAAGAAACAACAAAACGTAAAAGTGTAGAAGTGTTGTTCCATTTCGAAAAAGAACAGCAAAACGTGAAAGTGCAGAAGTGATATTCCATTTCAAAAATGAACCACAAAACGTGAAAGTGCAGAAGTATTGTTCCATTTGAAAAGGAACAACAGTTGTTCCATTTCGAAAAAGAATAGCAAAATGTGAAAATGCAGAAGTGTTGTTCCATTCGAAAAGGAACAGCAAAATATGAAAGTGCAGAAGTGTTGTTCCATTCGAAAAGGAACAACAAAATTTGAAAGTGCAGAAGTAATGTTCCATTCGAAAAGGAACAACAGTTGTTCTATTTCGAAAAGGAATAGCAAAATGTGAAAATGCAGAAGTGTTGTTCCATTCGAAAAGGAACAACAAAATATGAAAGTGCAGAAGTGTTGTTCCATTGTTTTCGAAAAGGAATAGCAAAATGTGAAAACGCAGAAGTGTTGCTCCATTCGAAAAGGAACAACAGCGGTTCCATTTCGGAAAGGAACAGCAAAATGTGAAAAAGGAATAACAAAATGGACAATCATAAAATGTAAGCATGCAAAAAAAACAAATTAGTTGTTCACGGCATTGATGTTGAGGATGAGTTACACTTTGAATGAAGCAACACCTGAAACACAAAATATAAAAGAAATTAGAAAAGAAACAACAAAAAATAGTATGTAAATAAATAAATTAAGTTACAACAGCTATGATGTTATGTCAAAAAAATGATCTATTCGAAAAATGTTTTGGCAGCAAAGACATGACATGAATCTTCAAATGGAAATCAATTTTTCATTTCTTCTATTATGAATCCATTGGGTAATGAGTTGGATGAAATTTCTTTCTTTCATTTAAAATTTCTTTCAAGAATCACTCGTCCATAAATTAACATTCTTTTTCTCCTAAGACCTACAAAAAACGAGTGTCTACCTGCAATAAAAAATTAAATCATGGAGAAAGAAAGGTGCGCGGCTCCCCTAATCCAAGAATTATGCAAAAAACTAACAAGTAATTGCTTTGTATAACAAATCCATTGAGAGAATAACAAAGTAAAATTTATTTGTCACCTGCGGGAGAGAAGTGGTCTAGCATACTAACCAGCAGTGTTTTAATCACAACTTCTTTGTTTTTCATCAAAATTGAGTGATTCCAAAGCCAAATGAAAGCTAATTCAAAGGTGTATCTCCAATAGAAATAGGTTTTAAAAATTCAATGATATGATATGTCAATTTTAGTTATAACAACCTGCATAACGGAGTTATTTTCGATTACCCAGCTTAGACCAAAAGTTGATAATTCAAGCATAAATTTTTCATTTGATGTCGGATTCGAATGATTCAAATTGGAAATGAAAGTAGATTCATTTATTTATCTCCAATAGAAACAGGTTTTGAACACAAGAAGAATTGATAGGTCAAATACTATAAGAAACAGCCGGAAAGACATAATTTTAAGGGTGCTGATTTATGATAAACAGTCAGTATTTTGATCATAAATTCCCCATATGAAACAGGGTTTAAAAATGCATTTTAGGCCTCCGAAAACGGACTGTCCCAACTATGTTCCTAAGCTGCCTGCTAGACACCCTGTCAATGTTTTGGTTCGAACTTTTTTGTTTCAAATTCAAATTGAGTGATTCAAATTGGGTTGGAAAGTAGACATAAAGGAATACTTAGGATAGAAACAGGTTTTAAAAATATTGCGTTTTGGTCCCTCAAAACATGATTGTCCCAACTGTTTTTTCAGAAATTTCATCAAGCCCGCAAGCCAAAAAAAAATGTAATATTCAAGAATTTTTTCAAATTAGTGATAAAAATGAATATAAGTGTTTGTAGAATTATTATTTCCAATGTAATTCATCTACATACACAAGTGAATTAAAAAATTATCACCGATGTTGATTTCCATAGCATGTTGCAATAAAAAACAACTAGCTTTACAAAAAAAAAAATGTGTTTGTTTTATTTGTTTATTTATTTTATTTTCTCCACTATCCTACTCTTCTTTGAGAATCGAATATGTTTATGTATAAGAGTATTTCCAGTGGAATCATTTTAGAAATAAGGCTTTACGTATGCACATACCCAAATTTGAAAAATGCATGTTGATAAAAATTAGGGTATGAGAAGCTAACTTTCCTTGAAATGATGGTATCAAAAATTGTTGAAGTATGGAGTGATGTTGCAAACAAGTGATGGAGTGAAACCAATCTTCAATATATCCGTTACTTTCTTGATTTCCCATAGCCATCATATCATGAAGTTCTTGAGCTTTTAAAATGGCTTGTTGACGCAAACTAAAAGAAATCTCATTTTTTCCCATAACTTCTACAATTTTTGAATTTGAAACATTCTGAATCTCATTGTAAATTTTTTCTAATGGCACACGTGAGATAGAATGGGTGGCAAGGGTGGGTAAACTTTGCAGTTCAACACTGTAAGCATGTTGTACTGGTTTATTGTGGTGAGGGTGTGGAATTAGTTGAGCAAGAAAATGTGTAAGGAATGGAGCATTATGATGATGTGGTTGATTGGGTTGAGTGGATGAATTTGATATGCAAGCAGGATGTTGCGGAAGAGCTGGTGGAGAATATGGAGAATGTGCTTATGCTACAAGATGAGGGAGAGTAGTCATGCAATCATAAGGTGAACCATGCCAAACTTGTAGACAAGATTGGTGGTGGTTATATTGCGATTCGCATGGCTGCTCTAACATGTGAGTATTCCATAATGGATTATGCAAGTAAGAGAATGGAGAAGAAGTGTTCTGAACCATACCTGTTGACCTTATTGCAGCTTCCTTATCTCTTTGATATGCTACTTCCATTCTAGATAAGGAAGAGTGAGTATCTATGGGATGCTCCTTTTGGTCATGAGTGAAAAACAATTCATCAAATTCTTGATTTTTATGAACTTGCAAAACATCCAATTTTGCATTTAGAGAGCTAACAAAATCAACTTTAAAATTTTCAAATAAAGCATTGATTTCAGCTCTTATGTCTCCTATTCTTGTAACAGATTTGGAAAAGAAAGAACAAACATCTCTAAAATTCTTACCAGCCTTAGAGATTCCTCTTGAATACCTTATGCACAACTCACAAACATCATCATATGATAACTGAAAAACATCACATTTTCCTATCAGATTTAAGGGTTTTAAAAATTCATCTTTGATTCCTTTAAGAAGGAGAGTTTTTAAGATCACTTTTTCCAAATGCTTATATTTTGATTTTTGACGGTTGTAATGAAATCAATCTACATATTCCTCCAAGCTTTCATCTTCCCCTTGTATCATGTCGAAAATATCTTCATTGGCCTTGCAATAGTCTTGGTACTTCTTCAAGAATATGTTCTTCATGTCCTCCCATGTTTGGATGCAGTTCCCACCTAGGCTCATGAACCATCGGAGAGCTGCTCATTTTAGAGTAAGAGGAAACACTTTCAACCTTTGATCATCAATACAATAATCATATCCTCTACAAAGTATTTCGAACTCAAATAAGAATGTATCTGGATCTTCATTTGTCAAGCCATGAAAATTTGGTAGAGACAATGAGGGAATTATGTGCATTTGTGTCACTCCTCCTAGATCTTTGATAGGAAATTCAAAAGTAAAAATGTGAACCATTTCTTACCATAATAGAAGATGTTCTTCATGTGTTTCTTTGAGGCTCCTTCTTCAAATGTTCCTGTCAATCAATTAGTGAAATGGGTGGTGCTTACATCACCACGTGAAATGGGTGGTGCTGAAATCATGAGATTTGTTTTTCAAAATTTCTATTTTTTTCTAGTCATTCACACAAAAATTCAAACATCTATTTCTACCCAAAAAAAAAAAAAAAATTAACAAATCTGCCGGAAAGCGGGCGGGGGAGCAGGGTTGTTACATGCTCCGTACACACGTTCTTACCTTTCGTTTTTAATACCCAATTCTCTCCTAGCAGGCACTCATCAGATTCACACTACTCTTTAGAAATGGCTACACTCTCCCCGGCAATGGCACCAAAATGTGGAGCGATAAAAAGGTGTCTTTTTAACTCCTAATTACCTTACATTAATTGTCAACCCAGGGACGACTTTTTATTTCAAGAGTGTACTCAGTCTGAGGCGGCTATTTACTCAAGAGTAATGTTTTGCAGTATAGTGCTTAAAATGAAAAAGTAAATGAAAGTTGGAAACAAAATCTAATTGGAACAGCAAGAAACTAAAATGTTCTAAACTAAATCATTCACTCAAACAACCATTAATCGAGGATACAGTAGCAATAACTCATTCCTATGGATATTGACGCAATTGAAATCAAACCGGAACAAGACAATCAATCTAGGAACGAGGAAGCAATCCAATGTTCTCTACAGTTGACAGTCCTGCTTTAAAGCAATTAAAAGGAAATAGAAATTGAACTAAAGCTACTATTGAAAGTAAACTAGGAAAACTCTTTAAAAGCAAACTATTGAAATTAATCAACAGAAATGAACAACAAAGTAAATGGGCAGCAAACTGTAATTAAAGGAATTTGAACAACAAACTCTAATTAATGGAAATGAATAACAACAAAGCCAAATTAATAGCAATCTTTACTCTAAGAATAAATCAGATAGCACATGGTAAATAGAACAACATTGATTAATGATAGAATATGGAACAGCGCTTGAAAGCCAAATACAAATGCATAATAACTTAACTCAGGCACACATTAATAGTAATCTGAGTCTGATACCGCAAGTATTAATCCTGGTTAGAAAGGATAATGATTACAATTCATCATGGAACCAATTGAACAACAATCGTATGAAGTATAAACCACAGACAAATACAGTAATACCAGCTTAAGAAGGTTACAGCATGATTACTCAGATTACCGATTCAAGCTGATAAGCAAAACCACGCATGAACTACAAATATAATATACAGCAGCAACACAATCCACCAGAGGCTGGGCCCTTAGCCGCCAGCGGATGCTGTTGGGTTGCTTCAGGATCACAGATGGAATGGCAACTAGATTTATATTAAAATATCAAAGCAGAGTTACAGTGGACTACAACAAGAAATCTCTCCATCTCTCAACCATTATCCATTCTCTCTACCATCTTCAATTCTGAATCTCTAATTCATCCTCAATTCCATCATTCGAATCCATCCTTTTTCCATCCCCATCTCTGATCTATGTTTTCATTTAAATAGAGAGAGATCAGAGAGCAGTTACAATAGAGACAATTACAACATGATTCTATTACAAAATTGGATTTTTTCCAACCAATTGATCAACAAGAAGATATATTTCCATCCATCTCTCAACAAGAGCAAGACGAATTTGGCTTTGCAGTTGAGATTTGGAGGACCACCGCAACAGCAAATATGAGAAACTTGTACTCAAAGAACCTTGTGTTTCTCTCAATACAAGTCAAATTTGGGCAAACCGCTCTTTCCTATAATTTAATTGGGTCCGTTCTGGACAAAACCCATGTTCCAGATTTTCCATATTCTTCTTCATTTGCTCGGTATTGCAACCGCAAAACTGTCACTTCTTATTCCAGTGAATTTCTGAGTTGGTAGATTTAATGGTCAAATCTTCAATCTAGAAATTATCTTGGAGGTTAAAAATGGTAAATAATGTTAAAACTAATTTATGAAACTATCATTGATAAAATCATTCATAATCATCAACTTATTAGAAATAAAGGAATATAAATAATATTCATCCATAAGAGCATAAATCATTATAAAATAGAATTATATGATAAACCGTGATTAATAACATGATAAAGAAAAGTAAAAATAGATGGAATAAGTGTTAAAAAGGTAGTCATATCCACGACCCAACAAAAGATAAAATCCTTGCCCTGTGCCAAGGGCAACCCTGTGATGAATTCCATCGAAATACTCTCCCATTTCCCCTCCGGAATGGGAAGAGGCTGCAATAAACCCACAGGATGGCTCATCTCTCCCTTGTTCCTTTAGCAAACATCACACTCTCGGATGTGCTGGAGTACGTCCTCCTTGAGGCCCTTCCATGAGAACCTCTCTCTAATGGCTCTGTAGGTTTTGGTAAACCCCTGATGTCCTGCCAAAGGTGAATCATGTGATGCTTGGAGTATCTTCTTCTTGAGCTGAGACCCCTCAGTCAAGAAGATCCGATCCCTGTAATAGATGATCTCATCGACCACCCTGTACCTATCATCTGCCACCTGCCCATCTAGGACCTCACATGCAAACCTATCCTTGGAGTACTCTACTAAGAGTCAAGCCCTCCAATTTGTATCCAAGCTCATAAGAGACAACGTGGCTGGTGTATGTGAAAGGGCATCTACTACCACGTTGTTCTTACCCTTGATCAATCCTCACCCTGTAGGCGATGCACATCCTCAGTGTACCGTCCATATTCTTCACCAACACCACATAAGAAGAAAAAGGACTCATGCTCAGTCGAATGTGCCCAAGAGCCAGAAACTCCTAGATAGCCCGCTCAATCTCATCTCGATATGCCTTGGGGTGCCTATAGGGGGTGGTGATCACTGCCCGGATGCCCTGCTCAAGCTCAATAGTGTGCTCAAACCCCCGGTACGATGGCTTTCCTAGTGGGATCTCCCCAAACACTATGGCATACCGGTCAAGGATGGACTATATCTCCGGATGTATCGTCCGCCTTGTAGTCCCTGCATCTGATGCACGCAGCTCTACTACCCACTCTATGTCTCCATTTCGGAAGACTGCCTCCATCCGATGAGCTGAAATAGTCTGAGGCGGATTTGTGTGTTATCCCCGTATCTTCTCATGCCTCCCTGTATTCTCATCATTCCACTACATCTCCAGGGTCTTCCAATCTGTCGTGACCTTCCCTAGAGTGATGAGCCATTAAACACCCAGTATCATGTTGGTGTCCGGAATATTGACCACGAAAAAGTGGTCAGTCAATGTGTAGGTGCTCATTGTCACTGATAGCTCTGGAACATAATGAGCACACATCATAGTCTAATCTCCTGGGACCAAAACTGAAAACCCATCGAAGCTCTCTGTCTGAATACCTCTCCGCTCAACCATCTGTGCATCGATGAAGTTGTGGGTGGCCCCACTATCAACCAAAACTGATACACGTTGGCCACGTATTGTCCCTCCTACGCGTAGCGTCAGATACTTGGGAACTCCTCGCAACGCTGCAAGGGCCCCTCCAGTGGGTGCAAAAGATGCACCACCTACTGCTGGTGGTGGAGGTGGCATAGGACCCTGTATGGCATGGCTATCTCCTGCCTCCACATCCTCCTCGTCATCCTCTTCTCCACTGCTCTCAGAGAATACCTCAATAAAATGTGCTCTGCCAGTAGCACATCTATGTCCTGGTGCCCATGGCTCCTAACAGGTGAAGGACAACCGCTTCTTCTTCAGCTCCCTCCTGGCATCGTTGTCAAGTTGTACTCGTCCTGAATTCCCCTTTGGAGGAGGAATCCTCACATCCTTCCCCTTAGACTAAAAAGTTTGTCTCTGGGGGTAAGGTGTCTGGGTCCTGGGCAAGACATCTTGT
>APFE030577614.1:0-78201 GCA_000404065.3 Pinus taeda | reverse complement strand
TGGATCAGACTAAACCCTGAAGTGGCTCTGCTAACCCCTCAACATACATATAGACCCTCCGTGTTGTGGATAGGTCTGGAACCATCACAGAGACCCTCAAGAAATCTACAATGTAGGTCTCCGGGCTCCCTGTCTGTTTGAGCCTTGTCAGCTCAACAAAATGCTGCTTTGGATCCCTCCGATCAAATCACTCCATCAGTCTCCTGGTAAACTTGGCATATGTCGTCACTGTGGAGTGCCTTAGTGTAACCATCCCATGAAACCACCAATCCTGGGCCTCACCATCCAAATGCAATGTTGCCACCTTGATGGCCTCTGTCTCCAACATCTGGTTAAGCTGGAAATAAATGTCCAGCTTCTCCACCCAAGACTTTGCCGAACTTTTTGATGAACCATCAAACGTAGGCAAGTGGAATCTACTCATTGAATGGTGGGTGTTACCATCATGGTAATGCGGTACCCTCTGTGATGGTCGTGGAGTCTACTATGCCGCTGGAGCTGAACAAAATATCTGAATGAGAGGGCTTCCTTGAACTCTTGCCCATAGGCCTGGTACTCTACAAAATAATCACCCATATGTCCGGGCTCTGCCTCCTGCTGGGGGTGTGGTCCCCGTGTCTGCTCCTAAGAAGGTGGGCATGGTAGAGCGTGTAGGGGCATGTGAGCCCCCCTGCTGCGTAGTATCACGCTGCTCTGGCAAGTGATGGGATGCACCTGATCCCTCACCGATCTGAAAAGCTCATGGGCTCTCTCGCTATCTAGCCTCTACTGTCGTGAATCTCTGCCCCATCACCTCAATTTGCCTCGACAGATCCTACACTATGGCAGTTCCCAAATCTCTTCCCGTCATCGTCTGCCATCAGATCCTCCTGCTCTGCGTCCACCACAGGCTCCCTCTGTCCTGCGTCCACCACAGGCTCCTCCTGTTCTATGTCCACCACCAGAACATAGTCTCCCTCTCTGTAGGTATTCTCCAACCTATGCTCAGTGTCTTTGTACCTCTGACCTCTGTAACAGATATAGGGTTTTTCCCCCGGTGTCATAAATTGCTAGCTCCACAGGCTAAGCTAGATCTATGCTCTAATACCACTGTAATATTCCTAACCCATAATATTCCTCAAACCCTAGCAAAAACTCCAACCAAATATGTGCAAATGACATAATAACCCAAAAGTGATAAAATAACAGTGGAATAGCATATAATAATGTAAACCGGGAATATAAGCAGATACACAAGAAATGTAACGAGAAATGCTAAGCCATTTTATTATACTGAGCAATAAATGAGTACAAGAGGTGATTAGATAGATGGCACCTCAACTTGCGCAAGGCAAGTGAAGAAATACTCTCAGAATGACAAGAATGGTCTCTCTGCGTGGATGTTGTTGTTGTTGCTAGAAAACAAATGATGATTTGGGGCTGCTCCCCTCCTTGGAAAAAGCTAAAACTCTGGATTCGGGCTCTACTCAAAAAACCCAGAAAAACCCAGAAAGCTTTCCTGGAATGGCCTCACACTGATCTGCGTCCCAGCTGCTAGAAAATTGTCGTGCTACTACTGTTGTTGGAAATCAAATGAGGATTTGGGTCTGCGCCCCTCCTCAAAAAAGGCTAAAACTCTGGAATCGGACTCTACTCAAAAAACCCAGAAAGCTCTTCTAAAGTGGCCGACCCCCAAAAATCACCCCCTTGGGGTTCTGCGCAGTTCCTCAAAGACGCTGATGAAACTACTGCTGAAATGCTGATGAAATTGCTACTGAAATGTTGATGAAACTACTGTTGGAATGCCAATGGAAATACCTTGCCCGAGCAGGCACTCAAAGTCCCTCAGGGCTAAAGGTGAGGTCTCCGAACGGAGACACTCAATGCACTAAACAGTGCTGCAAATTAGCTAAACAGCCAGCATGCTCTAAGTCGAAATGACTATCACAAATGCTCATAACCAGAATGATCAAAATGAGGGGGCTCCTCTCTCCTTTATAGCTTTTGCCTCTCTCAATACCAAAGCTCACCTCCTCCTGCGTGATTCCTCTCTTGCCATGTGTTTCTTCCCTCCTGCGCAGTCCCTCCATGTGTCTGCGTGGGCTCCATTTCTGCGTCCCCCTTTGGCCCCCTTGGCTCCCCTCTAAGTCACAATGTTGTGCTACTAGGAAATGACTTTTTATTCTGAAAGTGAGTTATGTCCCCCGTCCTCACTTTTTTTATTTACAAATAACTATAGAAGGCAAAAATTGAACAAAATCGAATATTCCAATTAGCCATGGCTAACTAGGAATATTACAGAAGATAGTCGGAGAAAAAGTTTGGTCTAGGAGATATGCTTCGCTGTTAAATGAAGATTTATTTTGTGCGGTATTCGAATCCTCATAATTGTTGATGTTTAAGGGGTTGTCGAGTTGGGCAGGGCTTTCCCCCTGCTTGTTTTGAGAGTTGTTTCTTTTTTGCTCGATTTCTTGTGATTCAAAGTTTTCTCAAGAGTATTCTTCTTTGATGACAGTGTAGTGTTCTTTTTGTGCTCCTTCCCACCATGTAGACCTGTGGTGATTTTTTTTAGCATTTTTCTAGGAGGCTTTTGGGAAATTTTTGGCTAGATGACCTGTCTCAAAGCAGGATCGACATCTGAAGAGGACACTCTCATAATCAAGTTTCTGGTTCCTAGTCTTTACTTGTTAGGTTTATTTCAGCTGGGAATCTGGTGTTGAAGTCCATTTCCACATAGATGCGTGCATAGGTGGTTTTGGCATATTCCTCTGTTTCTGGGCACCTGCAATAAAATTTCCCAATTGTATTTCCAATGACTTTTAGCGAGGAGAAATTCCAGAGATGCAAGGGTAGGTTTGGCAATCTCACCCAAACTGGTGTTGAGGTTATGACTGTTGTTGAGGGATCGAATGATGGGTTCCATGGCTTCATGAATAGGCCTGAGTTTTCCCAAAACCGAGGGCCATAATCTAGAATGCATTGTCTACTTTCAGAGCTTTCAAAATCTAATTACAACATCATGAGGTGAAAATTCAACAGTTTACCTTCACCTGAATGAGTTATCTAATATACAGATAGAAGGTTGCAGGATAAAGTAGAAACACATAATACATCATCAAATTGACTATTATCTAGATGAATAGTTCCAGTCCCTACAACACTAAGAGATCTATCATCACCAAATTTTTGGTGTTACAATCATTTAAAGAAGAAAACATGGTTTTGTTTTTGGCTATGTGATAAGAAGCTCCAGAATCAATGAGCCACTCATGAAAATGAGAAGAAGAAGATACATTTAGTGCATAACCAGACCGAGATGCTTGACATCCACATGCAAAAAGCAGTATTCTTGAAGTTGAAGTTGAAGACCGCTCCAAATGGATGTTATGATTCTTCCTTGTTGCTTCCAAGACTTACATCTTCTTAAAGAATTTGGATTCTGAGTGGCCATCACGATTATAAAAGTTGGAATGTCTATTAGTCTTCTTCCCTTTGTTTTTAGTTGTGTTATCATTTTGTTGAGTTGACTTTTCATTATGAGATTGAAATTGCTTAGGACCCTTGTTTGGTTTATTACCATTCCTTTTAGGATGATGCTTCTTAGGATTCTTTGAACTTGGTTGTTGTTGGGCTGCTAAGACTTTCTTAGAAGAGTTTCCAATATTAAGAAGACCAAGATGTAAGAGTTTTTCTTGCTCTCTTATTAAAGAATCACAAAAGGCATCAAAAGAGGGGGACTTGTAGTCTTTTCCTTGAGAAATATAGACTTTTCTAGTAGAATGGAAGGTGGAAGCAAACACAGAGTAGGCTGGTCCTAACTTAGTAAGAATGGAATAGATAAGGCTACCATCTTCTTGCTTAACCTTAACACCTTCCAAGAGAAGTCTAAGGGTCTTGAACTTGGACAAAAAATCTTCAATGGAAGAAAAATTATTGGGGTCCAACATAAGCAACTCATTTTCGAGTTGATGAGCTATAATTTCATTTTTAATTCCAAAAACTTTATTGAGCTTTTTCATTGCTTCATCGGGAGTATCAATTTCAACGATATGGAATCTAAGGTTTGGAGAAATAGACATCCTTATCAACCCACGTGCTTGATCTTGTTTCTTTTCTCATTTGGTTTTCTTATCTTCATCTTGAGATTTAGACTCTTGGCCTAAGGCTATTCTATAAAGACCATTACTTCTAAGTAAATCCACAATGTAGGATAGCCATTGGATGTAGTTGGTGCTGTCAAGAATAATTAGGCATGGATTTTCCATTTTAAAATAAACTGAAGTTGTATATGCTAAAACTAAGTGTTCAAATGAAAAGATATCGAAAAATTAGGACAATTAAAAAAAAACGACTCTAAAAACAGCTTCCGGATGAAGAAGTTATGGCTTTTTGAAGAAAAGTTGTTGAAGGTGCCTACGAACCACATGAACGTTTGGAAGTGGATAATAATGTTATATTTAAAAAAAATTCCCCCATTTTCCAAACTTAATCTAATTAGCTCATTTTTAAAAAGATTACTTTATATGACCCACTTTTATAAATAAACGAAAGTCACTTTTACAATAGTACTTTATGAGCTATCCACTAAATTATAACTTAAATAAAAGATAAAGTGACTTTAGAATTATAAGTGACTCACTTTTTATAATGGGTGAGAACACTTTTACAAAAAGTAACTTTAAAACATAAGTTACATGTGCTTTTTGAAAAAGTAACTCAACCAAAAGAAAGACTTGAACCCATGACCTCTATTCTCATAAAGTAACTTTAGACCAAGTGAGCTAGTTTAAAAAGTTAGTAATTTTTGGAAAGGAGGAAGGGGTTATTTTGTTTTGCTCATTGAAGCTTTCGGGTGTGTGCTTACTTGAAAATCCCCTTTTTGCCTACAAAACAAAAAAACAATCACACAAACCAAGCGAATAAGCACAAGTATCCAAGCCTTTTGACTTAAAGTTAGATTTGGCCGGAAACTAAATATTTTCCTCAATGTTTCTAATTTTCCGATATCGCACTAAGGTGTAGCGGAAAAGAGCATACACATGAGAAAAATCCTTTCTTTCTATTTCTGGTTTGCCAGGATCGCATAGAGTCGCATGGAAAAGAGCATACGCAAAAATGAAAGGTATAGGTCTGGTAATAATTTTTTTTATAAAGGACTATAAACTGAAATAAACAGAGAGATAAATAACTATAACTACAAATAAAGATTGTATACCTTCAGATCTTAAAAATGATGTAGCTAGGGCTATCAGAAACATTTTCGCGTGAAACGAAAGGGATTCATCACTAGAACAGATGCTCCTAACACAATAGAGCAGTCCTCTCCGTCCGAAAGCAATCAGTAACAGTAGATCTAGGAAGCGATAGTCGGATGTAGTTGTACCGACTTCAGATTTGGATTACCAACGGATGCGGTCGTCGAATAACTCTAATACCATGTTGGACTTTATAGGGTAAGTTCCTTAGATAGAACACCAAAGGACACTGCTCACAAACAGATCACAGATCAGTACACCAGTAATTTTGACATGGTTAAAATCCTCAAGGAAGGAAACAGTCCACGACCTAAGCCAATGCAGCCACTTCAAGAAATTTATTAATATAAAAGAAATAAAATTTACATAAGCTTCTCTCATGAACGATCACCTAACAAATGACCCTCCATGCGCTTTAAATAGAGATCATGGACCAATCGGGTGTTAAGTCACAGATCAAGTGTCAGTAATATCGAGGAGAGAATGAACTGTCGGATCACTTCATGTCTAGATTATATCGTGATCGTCAGATTGTAAGTTACAAAAAGTACATACTAAAGAAACACACTTTACCTAACTATACACCAAACCAAGTTATACTTAATTATTTCTTATGTGTCGGAATATCCTAACAAGAGAGAGATTCTAACTTCACTCCTTGGAAGTGCAGGCTTCAAATGTAATTGGAGGAGGTTGATGTATGGAATGTTGTCAAGGAGAAGGCTTTAGTTCCCATGGATCCTCAATTACTTGTTGAACATAACAAGAAGATTGCTAAGGCGAAGAGGATCATTTTGGATGTCATGAAGGACCACTCAAATCCTCATATCATGGGTAAATTGACACAAGAGATGTACAAAGCATTGTTCTTTCCGTATTAGGGTGTCAATGTCTCTCACAATATGCTCCTAAGGAACAAGCTCACTAGTACCTGCATGAGTGAGACAAGTAGGGTGGCTAACTAGTTCATGAAGATCAACGAGCTTAGAGATCCACTCTTTGCTATAGAAGAGAAGATTGGGAGAGGAGTTAGTGTCCATAGCAATAAACGAGTTCTCAACATATTTAGAAGCCTTTGTGTAGGGTGTCTATGCTTGTAAAAATATGCCCACCTTTGAGAAGCCTCGGGATGATTTCATCCAAAAGGAGACAAGGCAATAGACAATTGCATCCAAATTGGAGAAGATCCAAAACCTAGTCCTCATTGGAAAGGTGAGGAGAAGAGGTAAGAAACGATGATCCAAGAGGAGTCAGAAGAGGAACACGAAAGAATTTGATTCTTAAAATTAGGGAAAGAAAGATTGTTATCATATGAGATGGGCCACTATGCATCTCCATGTTTCGAGAAGAAGAATTCCAAGCAACAACAAATGAAGTTTGCAAGGAGTGCAAAATATTTAGTCTGAGTAAATGAGCTAGCATCCAAACTTGAGGTAACTTTCTCCACGTTGTTCTTTTCTACTAATACCATTTGTGTTATAGGGTGGTATGTGGACAATGGAGCATCTAGTGTCTAGACACATGGACTCTAACAAGGAGTATTTTTGCAAACTAAAAGAATGCAAGGATGGCATAGAAGTGGAGTAGGGTGTTGATGCCCCATATCGTGTTACAGGAATGCGGCCCGTCTCTTTTTGCATACCTTTAGGCGATGTTCTCGAGTTGTCTGATGTCTTGCATGTTCTCAACTTTGATAAGAATCTTATTTCATTTACTTGCATGACATATCTAAATTGTATGATTGAGTTTGATGATCAACAAATCATCATTAGAGGTCACAATCATGATCTTGGTTGTGAGTTTTAGCTAGAGGAGTGACCTTTATAGTGTGCTAGTAGATTTGATGAAGCATTGTGCTTTAGTGCATGAAAATGACAAATTGTGTAAGATGTGGCACAAGCAGTTAGGTCATTTGCACTATGGAGTGCTTATGCACTTATGCTCTATATTCCAACACAATAGAAGACAATGGTGAGTAGAGTTGTTAAATTTGATGTGGATACATTTTTCTCTTAATTTCAAGTGCCACTTTGTAGAGGTGGATGGAGAAAAGCGTGTTTGTCCCAAAAGTTGATTAAAAGAAGAAGAAAATATGGTTCATATCAACAAGGTTCTGATGAAGGAATAGGGGCCTCTTTACAATCTAGTTTAGCAGAGAAGCTAGGATGGCTTACACAAACTTTGCAAGAGGAACAAGAACAAGTGGGAACACAAAAATATTCTTTCTAGGTGATTCATTCCCCTAAGAAATCTTCTACTTATGTTGCATTGATGTCTTCTCTCATTGATATAGAGTCTTCTAGGTTTGAGGAGACAAACATAGAGTAGGTATATTGGGATGCCATTACTAAGGAGTAAAACTCAATTCTGAAGAATGATGTATGGGAGAGTTCTCCCAGGTTGAGTGAGGAAATCTATGATAGATTCTAGGTGGTTGTTCAACATCAAAGCCATACAACACTGTTAACAGATGCGAGCCCCAACGAGCCATGAAGAATGAGTGCAAGCCACAAAGAAACTAATGTGAGCCACATAGAATGAAAGCAAACCATAGATATATACAATGCAAGATACAGATACAATCCATAAAGAATAAGTGTGAACCATAGAAAAATAACAATATGAGCTACAAAGAGTAAGTGCGATCCACAGATATACAACGCGAGCTATAGAGACAAGTGTTAAAATTGGCAACTAGGTCCAAATTCCATGTGGGTCATTTTATTTATGGCATCTGATATTTTTCTTGGATCCCTCTCATCGAGAGGTGTAGGATTGATCTAAAGATCATCCGATTCTGATAAGTATTCATGGAGTTATGAATTTAATTGTGTTATAAGATAATTCGTCAAGGTCGGATAGCAACCAAATAAACCCCACATGTGCTCAACGTTTTAGTATAAAAGGAGATGACTTGAGAGTCATTCCAAACGCACTTCACTCTTGATTTCTCTCCACTTGTTTTGGGTTTTAGTGTGAGAGAATTCTAGGAGGAAGTAACCCTAAGACATAGGAGGGAAGGAGGCCTACACGCTACCCTCTACAAGCCCTAGACGCAATCCTAGCACATCCCTAACTTCTACGCATAACCTAGAGGACGCAGTCAAGAAGGAAGGTTATAACAAGCCCTAGACGCAGCTATAGATGAGGCCTTAACAAGTTATACCTAGCCGCAGTCAAGGAGGGTTGTAACATGCCCTAGCCGCAGCATAAGGAGGCAGGAAAAACGTGGGAAAGGAGGATTGTTTACAATGTCCGAATTATTGTAATGGAGGCCGAGTATGCGGTGTTCTAGGCCAAGCCATTAAGGGCTAAACGTTGTTTGTTTGGGCACTGTTTTGAGGGACCTAAGGCTACAGGACTTTTGTGTGCTAGACCGCAGGCCTTAGCACCACAGCAAGGATTGCATAGGGGCAGATTAAGGGCTGATATTGACCCTAGGCAACAGCGTGGCAAAGGAAGTGTCTCTTAAGGGTGTGTCGCAGTTTTCCAGAGGGTTGTTCAAGGATTGTGTGAGGATTTTAGGGCTGCCCTAGTGCCCTAACGAGAACAATCAAGAACAATAGCATACAAACATATTTGGAGCAGCGTTTGTATGGTGTGGCAACTAGATATATGGGATAGCAAGGTCACTTGGTGGAGAAAGAAAATGGGACAACAAAGCTATGATGCTTGGTGGAGAAAGCAATAGGACAGCAAGCTATGACATGGTACAACAAGGCTACACTCGGACAGTAGCAATAGCATGGTGCTACAAACTCATTAGGGCAGCAGCAAGTTACAACATGCCAAATGGGACAGCTAGGCAATGGTGCTTGGTGCAGCAATCAAATGGGACAGCAAGGTTATGATGTTTGATGGAGCATAGCAAATGGGACAACAAGGCTATGATGTTTGATGGAGCATAGAAAATGGGACAGCAGGGAAATGGTGCTTAATGGAGCATGGTGCATGGGATAGCAAGCAATCATGGTACAACAATGAGATGCAGCATGATGGGAACGGTGAGGCAACACTGGTGAGTGCAGCAAGATGATAAGGTACAACAAGATGTTGCAGTACTGAAAGGTGCAACATAAGATGCAGTAGTATGATGTGTGCAATAGTATGATAATGAGGTCCAACATAGTGATGATGGGTGCAGCATGGTGTAGTGCAGTGAGGTGCAATACTATGATGGGTGATGAAGCCATTTGGGAGAATCAATTGAAGCAGCATGTCTTCAACTAAGTTTAGCTACATCCTGTATCATCTTCTTAGAGATGATCCATGCTCTTCTTTAGATAAGTCAAAGTGTTGACTTTTGTTGTATATGTACTATCTCTCTCTCTCTGTTGAACTATTGAAGAACATATAAGAAGAATTGATCAAGGGTTTCCCCACATTGGGGTTTGTCCCTGGCTGACGCCACATCTTGTGTCCTCTTGTCTTGGCTTGTCTTCTATAATTTATGTTTATGTTCTATCTGCAATTTACTATTATGCTGATGTGATTGCTAATCTGGAAAAGATATTGAGCTAACTGTGAAAATTGAAATAAATTGCTCTAAGCATAGAACATACCTAAAATTAACATGGTATCAAAGCCGAGGTGAAGACAAATCCCAAGCAAGAGTGAAAGAGCAATCACTGAAGACAGTTGGGAAAGGAAAAAAGGATCAATGGATTTCTCATCCCTCTTCAAATTCACCAAGGGTGAAATCAAAGCAGAGAATATTATCAGAATGGTGTAGCAGAAGCTTTTGATGGACTACCTTAAGATCACTCCAATGGGAAGTCCGTATCTAAGGATGAAAAGGAAAGGTAGATGCCTTGTTTGTAATAAGTTCGGCCATTATGCGAAGGAGTGTCTGAATGGCAGGGACACATCACTTGATGATGATAACAATCATTCCAGGGACATCTTCAATGATCGAAGGAATGACAGGTAATGCAGGTCATCAAGGAAATAGTTGACTCTTCAAAGAAAGCAAGGAAACCTAGGTGTGAAGAATCAAATGTTGTTTCTAATAAGATAAAGAAGCGTTATCTTGTATTGGCCCTCTCCTTTAGACTCTTTGGGAATTTGTCTTATTGATTGTAGTGCTTCAAGACACTTCAACGAATAGAAGGGTGCTCTCTCTAATTTGGTAGAGATGGAAGCAATCATGGGATTATATTTGGAGTCAATGCCACCTATCCTAGAAAGGGTGTAGGGAATGTTACCCCTCAAGTGAATGAGGGTAACTCGATTCATTTATGAGAATCTCTTTATGTACCTGGTCGCAAGGAGAACCTGGTGTCCATTCCAATAATGGAAGCCAAAGGGTTCAGGGTGGCATTCATCAATGGAAAGGTACGTGTTTCAAAATAGAATTTTCAAAGATACTTTTACTCATGGGTTCAGGGTCAGAAATTTATATCAAATTGCAAGATGGTCCATTGGGATCATGTCAATTGACATATCTCAACTATAGCAGCGGAGGTCTACTTATTATAGGACCCTACCGATGTGAGTCAAATGGTGACTGGGATGCCTGAATTCAAAAGGAGCATGAAGGTACATGTCTTAGATGTACCGAAGGAAATTCTTACAAGGGGACCATCCCCTCATGTAGCAAGTCCACAGGTTTGGAAAAATCCGAGGAGTTTGAGATTCATGATCGGGAATCTCATGTATGCAGGTGGAAGAAAGCCCTCTATGGCTTGAAGCAAAACTTACCAGGCTTAGTATGAAAGGATTGATAGTTGTCTGATGAAGCTGAGATTCACTAGGAGTGAAGTCGATCCAAACCATTTCTTGAAGGTTGTGGATGATATACCTCTCATACTGGCACCTTATGAGGACGACCTCTTTCTGACAGGTGCAAACCCTCTCATTTGCAAAAGTAAGAGGGAATTGGATTCCAAATTTGGAATGGTGCACTGCAAACTCGCGACTACCTCAATGGAGCTTAACTTTCATAAGTTATGTTGTAGTGATGTCGGACCAGATTTGGGAAATACCTCTGAGTTTCATAGACTCATTCACATTGATGTTCTTGGTGAACTTCCATCCAAATATATGTTTTGCAGTTAACATGATGAGCTAATATATGGTTGAGCCTCACTGGATTGGTGCCAAGAATCTTCTGATATATCTTTGGGGCACAATCTCTCATGGATTGAGATACACTACCAAAAATGTGAAGCTGCATGACTATTCGAATGATGATTGGGCAGGCAGTGTGGAGGATCACAAGAGAACTTCTGGGTGCTAGTTCTCTTTGGGTTCTGCTCGATATCCTGGATGAGCAGGAAGCAGAAGTCAACTATAACCACCGTTGAGACCGAATACATAGATACGAGTATGACCTCGTGTGAAGCTACCTGGTTATGGAAGCTCTTCAGTGAGCTGTTTGTACACATGATGGATACCACCATGATCTTCTGTGTCAACTAGGGGGGGATTTTACTGTTGAGGAATCTCGTATTCTATGATTGCTCCAACATATAGACATTAGATACTACCTTATCTGGGATATGGTAGAAATATGAGCAAGAAGGCTCTATTGCATTGAGACTGATGTACAGGTCACAGACATTCTGTCGAAGCCCCGGGAAAAGGTCAAATTTGTGAATTTCCCAAACGACTTGGAACCGTTGAGAGACCCTCTTATGAGGGTCCTGCATGATGCATGCATTGAGCTCTAGGAGCTTCGAGGGGCTTGGGGTACTTCTTGGAGCAACAAGCGACCATAGGGTGACTCACCCTCCCTTAATGGTGCGTTACGTATAGGGTGAATGGTTCAGCCTTCCCCTATGATACCCCATGGTGACTTATGGACAGGATGAGTGGTTCTCATGTCGAGGCATCCTACCCATGCAGTCTAGGACTCATGGGAAGTACCTCTCATCTGGAAAATGAGTAGGGAAATGGGGTTAGGGACCATATTAGTATTATCAATGGACACATCGTTGTATCTATTGTACTCCCTATCCTAGGATGACCTCCATTGATTTGGAATCAATGAAACTGATCTGGGATCAATATGAGTGGTTTGAGACATTCTCTTTTGATATTGATCTGGGATCAATTGGAACTGACTTCGAGTCAATAAGAGTGACATAACTCACTCTCTTTTGGAACTGATATGGGATCAGTACGAGTGGTATGACACACTCTCTTCATATGGAACTGACTTCGTGTTAGTAGAGAATGGTATGAGACATTCTCAATCAATTCTTCTTCTTCATATTTTAGCAGAACAGTGCAGGGCACTGATGGCAGAGATAGTATAGTCGAACAGATGGATCAGTGGATGGAGTTCTCCCTAGTTGAGAGGGAGTGTTTAAATTGGCAGCTAGGGCCAAACTCCATGTGGGTCATCTAATTTATGGAAGCTGATATTTTTCTTGGATCCCTCTCATCGAGAGGTGCAGGATTGATCTAAATAAAATCCGATTCCGATAAGTATTCATGGAGTTATGAAATTAATTGTGTTATAAGACAATTCATCAAGGTCGGCAAGCAACTAAATAAACCCCACATGTGCTTAACTTTTTAGTATAAAAGGAGATGACTTGAGAGTCATTTCGCACACAATTCACTCTTGATTTCTCTCCACTTGTTTTGGGTTTTAGTGTGAGAGAAATCTAGGAGGAAGTAGCCCTAAGGCACAGGAGGGAAGGAGGCCTACACGCTGCCCTCTACAAGCCCTAGATGCAGTCCTAGCATAGCCATAACTTCTACGCATAACCTAGAGGACGCAGTCAAGAAGGAGGGTTATAACAAGCCTTAAACGCAGCTATAGA
The DNA here is from genome assembly GCA_000404065.3 of Pinus taeda. Taxonomy (NCBI): domain Eukaryota; kingdom Viridiplantae; phylum Streptophyta; class Pinopsida; order Pinales; family Pinaceae; genus Pinus; species Pinus taeda. The sequence continues at coordinate 65,195 of APFE030577614.1, read as the reverse complement.
GAATTCCTTAACAAGATGTACTTAGCTGCAGTCAAGGAAGGTTATAACATGCCCTAGCCGCAGCATAAGGAGGCAGGAATAGAGTGGGAAAGGAGGACTATTTATAGGGTTTGAATTGCTATAATGGAGGCCGAGTATGCGGTGTGCTAGGCCAAGCCCTTAAGGGCTAAACGTTGTTTGTTTAGGCATTGTTTTGAGGGACCTAAGGCTACAAGATTGTTGTGTGCTAGGCCGCAGGCCTTAGCACCACAGCAAGGCTTGCATAGGGGCAAATTAAGGGCTGATATTGACCTTAGGCAACAACATGGCAAAGGAAGTGTCTCTTAAGGGTGTGCCACAGTGTTCCAGATGGTTGTTCAAGGACTGTGTGAGGAGTTTAGGGCTACCCTAGTGCCCTAACCAGAACATTCATGAACAGCAGTATACAAACATATTTGTAGCAGCGTTTGTATGGTGTGTTGGTAGCTAGATGTATGGGACAACAAGGACACTTGGTGGAGAAAGAAAATGGGACAGCAAAGCTATGATGCTTGGTGGAGAAAGCAATAGTACAGCGAGCTATAACATGGTACAACAAGGATACAATGGGACAATAGCAATAGCATGGTGCTGCAAACTCATTAGGACAGCAGCAAGGTACAACATGCCAAATGGGACAGCTAGGCAATGGTGCTTGGTGCAGCAAGCAAATGGGACAACAAGGCTATGATGTTTGATGGAGCATAGCAAATGGGACAACAAGGCTATGATGTTTGATGGAGCATAGCAAATGGGACAGCAAGGCTATGATGTTTTATGGAGCATAGCAAATGGGACAGCAAGAACATGGTGCTTAGTGGAGCATGGTACATGGGACAACAAGAAATCATGGTGCAACAATGAGATGCAACATTATGGGCATGGTGAGGTACAGGATGAGGCAACACTGGTGAGTGTAGCAAGATGATAAGGTACAACAAGATGTTGTAGTACTGAAAGGTGCAGTAATATGATGTGTGCAACAGTATGATAATGAGGTCAAACATAGTGATGATGGGTGCAGCCTGGTGCAGCGTAGTGAGGTGCAGCATGATGATGAGGTGTAGCACTATGATGGGTGATGACGTCATTTGGGAGAATCAGTTGAAGCAGCATGTCTTCAACTGAGTTTAGCTACCTCATGTATCATCTTCTTAGAGCTATGCTCTTATTTAGATAAGTCAAAGTGTTGAATTTTGTTGTATATGTATTATCTCTCTCTCTCCCTGTTGAACCATTGAAGAACATATAAGAAGAATTGATCAAGGGTTTCCCCACATTAGGGTTTGTCCCTGGCTAACGCCACATCTTGTGTCCTCTTGTCTTAGCTTGTCTTCTGCGATTTATGTTTATGTTCTATCTGCAATTTACTATTATGCTGATGTGATTGCTAATCTGGAAAAGATATTGAGCTAACTATGAAAATTGAAATAAATTGCTCTAAGCATAGAACATACCTAAAATTAACAGCAAGACACAAAGAATAAGTGCAAGCCATAGAAAAATAACAGTACGAGCCACAAAGAGTAAGTGTGATCCACAAATATACAATGCGAGCTATAGGTATGAGCCACAAAGAATAAGTGCAAGCCATAGAAAATAAGATGTGAGCCTCAAAGATAGAGTGTGAGCCGCACAAATCATATGTGAGTCATAGAGGTAGAGTGCGAGCCACAAAAATCATATGTGAGCCATAGAGAATAGAAGCGAGCCAGAAAAATCATATGTGAGCCACAGAGAATAGAAGCAAGCCAATGAGATTAGATGTGAGCCACAGTAGAAACAATCCATTTCAGATTGAGTTGATGGTCTTTCCATTCGATGCGTCTTGAATGAGCTCTAATGGATCCTTATTTATACTATCGATGGGGTGCCTTTTGGTGCCAATGAGGCTCTTCATTTGTGAGGCCGACTTTGAGGAAAGACTCTTTCAATTTCTTCTTGAAATATATATTCCAAATAATTGCTTGCCCAAATTTGTTATCAAATAATAATGAGAGAGTGCCATGTGGATTACATCAAGGAGTGCCATGAACACATTAATAATAATATTTTCCTTTAACCAATATAAATTCTCTTTGGGGCAAGATGGGCTTTCCTTGGGGTAGTTGGGTTCCTATGGGGAAATTCATCCCATAGCTGCCCCAATTTTCAACATTAGAGGGTGTCACTCTAGTGTGATGATTGTTAAGGGGTGTGCCTACCGCTTTGGGCTTTACAGCGATACACCCTTTTAAAAATAAGGACTTAATTTTCAAAGGTAGGATACAAAATGATGGGCCTTTTAAAAAGTCCTTATTGACTCAAATTACCTAGTAAAACCAAGCATAATAAATCCTAATGGATTCCTAAAATATCAAAACAATTTTTATAATATTTACATAAAAAAGAATGAATTTAGAGAGAAAGAACGGTACTTTTCTAAAATAAGTTCTGCCTTTTTATAAAGAAAAAAAGGACTTTATACAAATTTCCTTTTAAAGGGGAAATATTTTTGTCTTTTCAATATTTAGGAAAGGTCATTATACTTTAAAAGAAGTATACCAAGTGATATTCTTGTTTAGATACATTAAAATTGTAATGTATAAACTACGTCGTTTTTATCTTATGTTGGTGGTGACAACATCGTATATACTTCAAAATTCTTAGTCCTTCATCGTTCAACCTGTCACGGCATCTGGTGCGGGATCATATCTCCAAAGTTCATCATCTGTTTATATGATGACAATGCGAATAAAAAATTCAAATCCATTTTTGCTTATTTATCAAGTCATCCTTGGCAATGGGTATGTCATTACCTCAAGCTAGGATGTGGATGGTGTTGGCGAAGGATGCTCATTTTATTTTAATTTTCTAAGTTTTAATTCATACTTAGACATGCATGTCTTAATATTTAAGACAAACATATGACTACTGGCAGGATCAACCAGGTATATCTAAAAATGCATCCCTTCCAAAGGGTCGGGTCTTGGTGCATGTCATGACTTTTATCTTTGGCTCACTGCATTCATTAAGTCAAACACTTTGGGTTCAAAAACAAATGTTACACCGGTACTCGTTATGCAGGAGTTTGACTTGATGATGATGAGTTTTTTAATGTTGTGTTCATTTGTCTCATTTTAGGCACTGGGTTGGGTATCACTCATGTGTTTAAGTCACACTCAACAAGCCCTGCTACCATGGTTTCCACTAATGAGTTTATTACCTGCAATGTGATAAAAAAATGGATTCAATAAAAAGAATCTACTGCATAAAATGGAATCAGCCTGCTAACTTTGAGATTGGCCTAGAAGCCCAGATATCTGCCACCAACATCATGACACTAGCTTGGATAGACAGGTCAGTTCTCAATTTTCTCGGAAATGGTTTGCATCTATTTGAAGCAACCCCAAAAGACCTAGAACAACATTTTAACTTCTATATTGGCACACGCATCAAGAGGCCTAGATATACCTTTCAATATTGAAAATTCACTTTTGAGTCACGGAGTACTGGAATCAACTCAAAGAATCCCACAAAACATATGTACATCTTGCAGTATATATACATGGCCTGAATTTCCCAACTCTGGTCCTTAAAAATATCAATTGAATCTGCAGGTTAGGCTCTAAGAATGGGATAACAACTTGCAACTGTAAATCTGGCACTTAAAATATGGAGGTTGGTCTTTAAGAATGTGAAACCAGAATATAATTATGATGTTGGACTACTAAAACGCAAAAGGTATCCTGTGCCATCAGTTATGTCGAGGGCGGACTGCACCTGAACTTTTGTGCTGACAAATCCTGAGGTTGTCATGTACTTGGTACTTCTGTCTGCACAAGACAGGCTATACATGCTATTCCATCCTGTAAAAGTTTGACACTAACCTTCAAATATCAATTCCATTCCGTGAAATTGCAAAACTACAGTGTGCAAACATTGCAGTTAATGAGGTCATCCTTCTTGGATAAAACGGCTTTTAAAGCAATGAAACTACCATTCTTTCTCTTCAGCAGTTAAATACCCACATCAGTGCCCCTTGGTTCTGTACTATTACATTACCGTCAACTGTGTCCCTCTGAGTTTAGAGTGGTTGATTTTGTGAGAAACTTGTGCTTAGTTTTAGCCTTTAGGTGCCTTGCTTTTACCTTTCTAAAGATAAATACATTTACTATTAACCATCATGCCTAATTTATTTATCTTCAGGGCCTGTTTTATGGTTATCTTCATGTTGTCCACATGTATCCTTCTTGTAGTAGTGGAAAAAAAACACAATCCATTCTAAATTAAAAGCCTTATAGTGTTAATTTCTCCTGCCAAGCATGCAATTAATGGACAATGACTATTCACGCTAATAAGTCACTAATGGAAAAATTACCATCTATACATTTAATCCTAACCTCATGCTAACAATGTGAATGTTAAGTAGTACATACTTTTGCGGGAAAATGTAAACCTTTTAAATATTGTTGTTGTTATAGTTGTAACTTGTTGGTAGTCCTTTTTCTTTAGGTGCAGTTTCATCCTTGCCAGGTCAGTGTTCTCAATGCTAAAAAACAAAATAATCATGTCCACAAAGGTTCTAACTTCTTACTAACACTCATATTTGAAATACAACAAAAAAGTGGCACCACAAGGTATTAGAGTAGAAGTGTGCCCAGACTTAAGATGATGCCAGTCGAAAAAGAAATCTTTCCTATTTATATCAAGTTTCCTATCAATTTTCCATTGGAAATTATTCCTAATTATTTTCATTCTAGAAAAGACACATTATTATGGTCACTCAAGTTAGCAAATCCGACCTATGGGGCTCTCTTGCTTCTCAAAAACATGTAACAACTACAGCAATAATAGTTTTGTCTAATTTCTAGTTCATATTTTTTTCGAAATATATTGACATCCCTTTCTGTAATATGCTCTTTGTATCTTAAACAACTTTAAGCAAGGGCCTGCAGGGCCCCCAACTTTAAAAAAGATCCTGTCCGAAACAGATCCCTTTGAAGCACACAATTTATCAGAATCATGAAAACATTGTCAAACCCCCTTTCTGAAGAAATGATGAGAAAGAGAGAATAAATATACAGGTACAAACCCTTGCAGTCTCTCAGGAAACTTGCAAGGAAGCAATATGTACTTGTTTGAAGAAACATAAACTGACCTACCATAAAATGCCAATGAAATGTGCGGGGAAAAATACACCCTGAGGCCATATTTAAGCTAATTGCATACCAGTGCTCCATTGCAATAGAGATCTGTAAGCCCAATGGCAGGGCGTTATCCTCTTTAGCCCATTGAAAATGTCATCACAATCCCAGAACAGTGGTTGTGTACAAGAACAACCAACCTTTGACAGAACAATAAAAAGTAAACAACCACAATGTAGTAGATGCATAGTAGCAAGAAGGCCTTCCACAAAAATGTTGCCAATATCAAGTAGGCTATGAAACCAACCTAAACTCCCCTTCTACATACATGCTGCCAAAAGAAATTTGAAACCCTTCCGTCATCCTCAATCAAACTGTGAAAAGGTATGGCTTCAAATAACACCAATAAAAACAATCTCTATGGAGCTCTTGACTGATGCCATCACTATTGCAAACTGCAAAAGAAATTCGTCACAATATATCCACCAAAGGTGCAAAATTATGACAAAACCTCCACGTGCAGCACCTATAGACACATGACCTGCCATGGAGTCCTCTGCATTATTTTCCCCAAATGAACAAAGAATAAGTCCAAAAAATGTATTGTTTGTAATCTTGTACTTAATATTTTATGTACATCATTGTAAAGGTGGCTTGGTCAAATATCACTCATCTAACAATCCACCTGATCCACTGAACTTTGACTTACCTCCACCTATTGCAGCTCTAGACTCTTATATATAGCTAATGGAATGTAGAGTGTACATCACGTCATGCACAATTTGACAATCTTCTTTTGATTCAACTTTCATTCTTCTATCCTTATGTGAGTATTTTCCATATTTATAAAGTTTTGCTGAATTGGGCCAAATAATTTAAAATTTGGAAAAAAATCATACAATCGAATTATTTGGTGCAATTTACTTTGGATGGTATGTGTAATCAATGTTGAAATTTGGCGGCAAGGAGATAAATATTGTGAATGCTCATGGAAAGATTTTGAGATGAATGTATAGTTCATAAAGGAAAAAAGGCATTGTTATTGTTGACAATTGATGAGCTCTTTCGTGATGGACAAACTCAGCTTTCGTGTCTCCGGCTTCTAGCTTAGTAGCTTATGATATATCAGGTAGGTGATGTTTGTAGATGTCCTAATCATTAATTCTAAGTTTTTGCAAATTTCTTCTTGGTTGCTGGAACCACAAGCATCACATGCTCTTTGCTGCTAGATATTGACACCATTGGTCGTCTTCCTCACTATGTTCTAAAGATTCGACAATCATTTTATTTTTCAAATGTCATCTTTGAATCAGGGTTTGCTTCCTTTTTCCCAAGGAAAACACTTCACAGAAAGTGCTTCTGAGTACTTCCTTATGAGCTATAAATGGTAAATGGGGTAAACCATCAGCCCTAATTATGGATCCTAATGTCAGGGGATCAAGAGAGTCGAACTCATGACCTGCTCAACTTTGGGGGAGAGATCTCACATCTGGCTTATGACGACTTGAGCTAACTGATGAGGTTATTCAAGGTTTTCTTCTTGTGTAGGATATCTCTACTTTATTTCGGATTGCCTTGTCTTCATTTTACTCTTTTAATTTTTCATTTTACTTTCATTTTTTTATGGGTCTAGTACCATTATCCTCTCATGTACTACTAGCATGTGCAAAAAAAATTATCTCCAAATTTTAATTTTTTAAATTTGATCTTTTCATTGGTTTTTGTAATGGACTATAAAACTATTTCATTCTCTTCAGAACCTTGAAACTTTGGTTCTAGGATTCTATTTCCTTTAACAAGAGACTCCAACAACGATGTAGAAAACATTAATGTTTCCTCAATTTTGCAGTGGCTGCATTGGTCATAGTCACCTCAAGGACGGACCAAGGATTCTCAAAAAGCTTTTTCAGAATTTACCAGGGGGGTGAAAGTGGGCATGATTTTGATCCCTTTATGGTGGCCTTGAATGAGGCAAGGAATTAGGATTAGCCTGTTAAGACCTAAATTTTGAAAAAATTATATAATGTTTTAGTTTGATGAGATGTATAGTTTCAAATTATTCAATACCAGTTTTTATGCATTCCCTTTGTTTTTCCCCATACCATATCGAATTTGGTAACTATGGTATTTGCATCACTGGTTACCCTTGTTCATATTAGTTAGTCATAGCTTAACAATTTGGGCTTTTTGGAATCCAACAGATTTGGCCACCTCAAAGTTTCCCTTAGTAAGAATTCTTCTCAAAATCTCCTTTACAATAAGAGGGAACTTGGGAAGCTCTCTTCACTTATAATTTCCAACTTAGGCAAAAGATCGCATAGTTGATGTTGGATAATGGTAGCCAAAAGAACTTGTATCGCTTGTGATTTTATCACTAGGTTGTTTTGATCTACTTCTTAGCACGACCTACTAGCAGGATCATAAGGTAGTGAATGATGCCTTCCAGGAGACCTATTGATTTCCCTAAGATTGTAAATCTCACAAACTTATGTCATTGTCTCTCAATTCCTTGCGACATGGAGGGATGGACCTCAACTTAATCAATCTCCATAAGTTTAGGACTCTTATTTTGATTTAATGTTCACACCCTTCCCAACTTATGATAACATACTCCATGGATTTCACACTTCAATAGGAGTTACACTTTTAAGCATCTAGTTAAAACTCTGATTACTCATTTTCCATTAGGAATTGCTTCACTCAACTCAATGATGAAGCAATTTGAGTTACACCCCTGTAAGAACAAACTTGTTCGTGAATCCCCGCAACCCAAGGATATGGTGGTCAACTCTTTTTTACACATGGTTTAACAACCCATAGTTAGCTTGATTCTCCCACGAGGACATTCACATTATTACTTTGTAGAGGAACATGTTTCGCGTTTGTGGCATGCACTTTCACTTTAGAGTATGCTCTTTTTGACCTTGTCCCAACATCCACATAGGTAAATCAATCTAACAAACACTACTCCAAATATAAAACATATGAAAACTACAAAATTTCCTTAATATCAAAATTAGAGGAGACATAACGAGATGAACATCAAAATTTTATGTACAATTTATTTTGTGGATTGTTGGGAATTGAATTCACTTGAAATGTGTCAGAAAGTTGTTCCATTCCTTTGGAAGCTTTTTGTCCACAAATCAATTTATAAACTCCTTGATATGATGCCACTAGTGAGATGATGGTGAAAAATGAATCAAATGAACGTTTGTGTGACTTAAATAAGTGAGAAACAAGGTTTTGGAGGACTTCACCACCCTTTTTTGATATAGGAATAAAAAGAGAATTAAAATAATTTTTTATTAGTTTTTTTATATGCTTGTAGGTGTCATTTGGAAGAGGGAGAGTTTAGAATTACCCACGATATTGTGGTAATCCTGGGACTTCTTATTACTTGGGAACGCCACTCTTAAGTACTAGGGGTGTCTTACTTTAGTAAAAGATATCGCCACTTATGTTGCTTTTCATCCATTGTGTACCGAGGATGATAGGGAAATCCCAAAACATACTAACATGCTTGGAGGATGGGGGACAAAGCATTGGTTTCTTTTCTAACATTCTACCCACATTTACCCAACACTTCACCTATTTCCACCTACCACAATTTTGTACACATACAACTAATGGAATGTAGAGTGCGCAACAAGCAATCTTTTTCTCGTAATTGCATTCTTTTGTGAATATTTGCATTTTTGGGTACATATTTAGGTTCCAAGTTAGGTGCCTCTCTCAACCCTTCACTAGAAAGCTCCTTGATTTGCTTGATGACCAACATGCATTCCTCTACATGCTGTCAAACCCTATTTGGGTTTTGGGTAGGAACTTCCTAGGGTGAAAGGGAGTTGAGAATCTCTCCCTTGCCCTCTTGTTGCATCCCTTAATATAGTTTTTAATTATATTTTTATGTCTACAACAGTTTAATTTCAAAGTCATTCCTTTCCTATTTAATTTGTTTTGGAAACTATGTCTGTATTCTTATGTCTAAGTTGAAAATTCTTTCCATGGGATAACTCTAGTGTTTGAGTGCTCTGAGCTTCATGTAGGAGTTCTCGGGGTTCTTTCCCAGGGTTCGTTGCCCCTTTTGTGTGCCTCTCTTGACATCCTTAGTGGGTTAGTCTGCGTTTACATTCAATACCATCTGCAAATTGTAGGGAAGTGTCCGGGTTTCCCCACCTGGTTTTCCCTAGAAAAGAAGTTGAAATTTTTCTCCACATTGTGAACTTTATGTCGTTAAATATTTATGTAAAAAAATATATTTGTTAAAGTGCAAATATTAGACGCATAGATACATATTTCTTTGTTGCCTAATTTTTAGAAGGTGCTTCTTTTGAAACTGTCCACGTGTGCAAAATCCTGGGGGGTTTGTTGTGAGGTTTTCTTTAGGAAAATGTTGAAAACCTCTCCGAATTGTGAATTTTATGCTTTCAAATATCTGTGTAAAAGGCATATATTCGTAAAACTGTGCATATGACACAGATAGACATATTTCTTTGGTGCCAAATTCTTTGAAGGTGCTTGTTTTGAAGTTGTCCATGTGTGTGTGTTGATTTCTCTAACCCCAGCTTTTGGCTAATCATTGACTCGACAGATTCCTTTTTGATTAAATAATTATTGTTCCAAATCTACTAAATAAAAAACATTGTTGAGATTTTAACACAAATAAAAATACACAGTGTAAGCAAAATAATCACATCAATCTCACACAAATGCACACATAGATATTTGCCTTTCAAATATGTTGTTTTATCAATTAATCTTCAACATACAAAGGCTCTCTTACTAGTATAATGATCCATTGAGGAAAAATACAAATACAACAAAACTTTGGGAAATTCTAGTTGATCAAACCCTCCAAAACTCATCATTTGATCTTGCTGGCTAATCTAGATGAATGTCCTCCAGCCAATCATTGAGATCCTCACTACCTCATTGTCTTGTGCTCACTAATGTGTCTTCTCTTTTAGCCTAGCGTTCCTTTTATAAGTTTGAGTTATTGATTGAATCCAAAACTCTAATCTCCAAGGTGATTCATTATTGAGATTAGATCTTAACATCACTTGAGATCAATGGTTGAGATTCGTTTAATTCATTAATGCAAATAGCCTCTGCATTTCATTAGGTTAACTCATTTTTTCTTATAAAAGCCAATTACTTTAATAATTCTATTAATTAAAGTAATTTTCAAGGTTAAGAGTCTTTTGGACTATTGCCACATGTTTACACACTTAGACCTGTGTGGAAGTACCTATCCAATGCCTTAGGATACATGTTGTAGATTATAGTTTTCCTATGAGGGTGTAGCAGCGATGAAAGAAGTGCATCGATTTAGGCATCATGTGGTTGTTGTATGCAAGCATGTTTATTTAGTGTTTCCCAAACTTAAATAGAGCCATATTTAATATGCTTTTATAGTTTTACTTAGATGCTCACTTTTCTTAATTTAGGTGTTTTTCTTAGTTCTGTTTTATGCAAAGTAAAAAATGTGCACAGTAGAGAAGGGTTTTATATTTTGAGCAGGGGACACACCTCTAGGTAGGAGGTACTATATTCTAGGAAGCTTTTGCCATGCAAGTTAGGTGCTTTATCCTAGAATCCCAAGAGTGGCGCTATTGTAGCAATAGGAAATTCGTTTATTTTGAGTTCTTCATTATTGCATTGATAGTATATTGTCTATTCCATGCAATACCTCAATAGTGTATGATCAAATTACAGTTAAGATTCTCATAATATTTTGACTTACCCTCTTTTAGAGGGAAACTAGAGCGTGTGTCAAGCTTGCACGTCACAATTGTATCATGCAAGGTTTACCTGGCACGAGTTTTGTGGATCTAAGCAGCCAGATACCTGTTGGAATTCAAGAGGCAACAATACTACAAAGTGGGAAAGAGGTTTCGCAATTAACCTGCCTTTCACATTATGGTTGGAGTCGGTTTGTTGGCAAGATGTTGGATACCCCAACTTCCTTTTTATCACTGAGTGCAAGATTGAATCCTTCGATATATTCCTCACTCAATTGTCATTAAGTGATGGGTTTTCTCAGAAGTCCTTCACATCTATAAACTTTATCAGAGTTGTTATTGAGTCTTTGGATGTGGTTATCTTTTCAAAGCACACACGTACAAGAAAACGAGAAACAATATGCCCAACTAATTTCAAGTTATCTTCTTGCGAATAGGGTGTTCTCTTCCATAAACCTGACGACTCACTCTGCTTCTTTCTAGTGAACAAATTTGAGACTTTTCATGAATTGTGAGACAATTCCAACCCTGTAACTATCAGTTTATTATTTAAAGTTATACCCACTAGATTAGAACCCGCACAAGGAGAATTCCATTCCCGTTTCAAAAGAACCTGCAATTGACTTATACCATGCTATTTAATATTTTATGTATTTCTTCGCATCCTTGGCTTGTGACATAAAGACGCAACATGCTACCTTGCATTTTCTATACGAACACTCCTAAACTATAATAAAGTATGCCCAAATCTGTCATTTCAAATGGTTTGTGCAGCTCACCTTTTGGTTTTTCAATTATTGAAGTTGTTACCTATATTGATGAGATCATCTACAACCGAGGCCACAGTGACAATATATGTTAGAGTTTTAACCATGTTGCACTAAAGGTGTTTTTTCTTCAGCAGCACTACAATACATTGCAGTTCCCATTCAGCAGAGAAGTGTACCCAGTAACAGCGTTGGTCTGTGTGCAAATGGGTTGAATTCACTGTAGACTTTATCTGTTATTTTGAAGGTATTTCTCCTTCAATAGTACTTCATCTCAATGGATCCTTTCAATCTACACCTTCAACAGATGCATACAACCTTGGGGTACATGCTACAGATTTCAGTTTTGTTGTGAGGGTATAGCAACAATGAAAGAAGCGCGTCGATTTTAGGCATCTTATGGTTGTTGTATGGAAGCATGCTTCTCTAGTGTTTCCCAAAACTTATATAGAGCCATATTTAGTATATTTTTATAGTTGACTTAGATGCTCACTTTTCTTAATTTAGGTGTTTTTCTTAGTACTAATTTATGCGCAGATTTATCTTTAAGAAAAGTGCACAGTAGAGAAGGGTTCTATATTTTGAGCAGGGGACATTCTTCTAAGATGTACTCTATTCTAAGGAGATTTTGTCATGCATATTAGGTGCTTTATCCTAGACAAAGTTCCAAGTCCTTGCCTCCTTGACAAAATCCCTGCCAAACAAGACACCAATGGACAAAGTTCCAAGTCTCTAAATTTTCCAAAAACCCACCTGAAGCTAGCTATCTAGCCTAAAATCCGTTACATTCCAGTCATCTCTTGGTTGTGATTTCATAGAGAGAGCCCTCTCTGGTTTGGAAGGGCTAGTTACCAAACTAAAAGCTTGGTCTATGGTTACCTCCGTCGATCTCCTCATCAGCCTGGGGCATTGTGGAGGATAACAAAGGGCATGACGACTAGGGAGTGCCAAGGTGTTCTAGTGAATGTAAGGTTCCCAGGTCATGGAAAAATGTAAAGCTAGTTGTGAGGTCATGAATGCCAAGGTGTGTTAGGGAATGCTAAGGCATGCTAACATGTGCCAGAAAGTACGAAGACATGTCAAACAAGCTAAGATGTGCCAAGTGCTAAGGCATGCCAAGATGTACAACGATTCCAAGTCCCTGCCTCCTCTTCTTCCATATGCTATCCACTTATGACATTTTCTTTGCAATATTTGGTGCATTTGCTAGTTATAGGTTATAAATGTCTTCAATGTTTCACTTCTAATTGAGTAATCAACTGAACATATTGATTCTCTTATACATAACTATTTTTCCCTCCACCCACTTTTCATAACTTCAATAACCATTAGGTAGGGACCTGCAATTTCGATGTTGCTTTGCTTGTTTGGTAAAATATTGCCGAGACTTAATTTATTGAAAGTTGTTGAATTTATAATTTATGAAGTTTCAATGTCTAATTTTTAAAAGTATAATTCTTTAAAGGGTGCTAACTCAATGGAAGGGCATTTGCTTTATAAGCAAGAGGTTGGTGGTTCGATTCCATCATGCCCTAACATCCATATGGAATAACGACGATCAATTTTTGGTGATGTAAGCTCTTTTGACTATCACCAATGAGCTTTGCTGACATTTTTCGACCCTCACCAAAAATATGAAATGGTGACAGTTAACAAACGTTACCATATATACGCATCAATAGTGACGACCCTCAAAAGTCCGTAACGATAAATCGTTGTTGTTGATATGAAATAGTGACAGTTGTTGTTCGTCATTATAGTCATTATTCGTGACGAACCTTGAATGTCACAACACCTATATTTTTAGCAATGTGGCTTTTGGTGAAGGTTAGCGAACGTCACCATATATATGCACCAATAGTGACAGTTATTAAAAATCCATCACAATAAATCATTATTGTTCATATGAAATGGTGACAGTCATTATCCGTCATTATAATCAATATTTGTGACGGACCTTAAATGTCACCATAACACCTATACTTTTGGTGACGCCACCTTTGGTGACATTCAGTTTTTAGTGACCGAAGCTATGGTCCATCTCCATTGCTCATATGCAATAGTGACGGTCGTTATCCATCATTATAAATCATTATTGGTGACGAACTTTGAATGTCACTACAACACCTATACTTTTGGCGACACCACCTTTTGTGACGTTCAGTTTTTTGTGACAGAGGCTATGATCAATCGCCATTGCTCATATGAAATGGTGATAGTCGCAATCTGTCATTATAAATCATTATTAGTGACGGACTTTGTATGTCATTACAACACCTATACTTTTGGCGACGCCACCTTTAGTGATGTTTATCTTTTTGTGACGAATGCTCTTTTGACCATCACCAATGAGCTTATGGTGACATTTTTCTCCCCTCGCTGATGTATTTTTTTCTTGTAGTGAAAACACTTTAACATGAGAGCACAATAACATAAACCAAAGCAAAACTTTATTGAGTTTTGTAAGCAGCTATATGAACTCAGTAGGTGTCATTTGGAAGAGGGAGAGTTTAGAATTACCCACGATATTGTGGTAATCCTGGGACTTCTTATTACTTGGGAACGCCACTCTTAAGTACTAGGGGTGTCTTACTTTAGTAAAATATATCGCCACTTATGTTGCTTTTCATCCATTGTGTACCGAGGATGATAGGGAAATCCCAAAACATACTAACATGCTTGGAGAATGGGGGACAAAGCATTGGTTTCTTTTCTAACATTCTACCCACATTTACCCAACTCTTCACCTATTTCCACCTACCACAATTTTGTACACATACAACTAATGGAATGTAGAGTGCGCAACAAGCAATCTTTTTCTCGTAATTGCATTCTTTTGTGAATATTTGCATTGTTGGGTACATATTTAGGTTCCAAGTTAGGTGCCTCTCTCAACCCTTCACTAGAAAGCTCCTTGATTTGCTTGATGACCAACATGCATTCCTCTACATGCTGTCAAACCCTATTTGGGTTTTGCGTAGGAACTTCCTAGGGTGAAAGGGAGTTGAGAATCTCTCCCTTGCCCTCTTGTTGCATCCCTTAATATAGTTTTTAATTATATTTTTATGTCTACAACAGTTTAATTTCAAAGTCATTCCTTTCCTATTTAATTTGTTTTGGAAACTATGTTTGTATTCTTATGTCTAAGTTGAAAATTCTTTCCATGGGATAGCTCTAGTGTTTGAGTGCTCTGAGCTTCATGTAGGAGTTCTCGGGGTTCTTTCCCAGGGTTCGTTGCCCCTTTTGTGTGCCTCTCTTGACATCCTTAGTGGGTTAGTCTGCGTTTACATTCGATACCATCTACAAATTGTAGGGAAGTGTCCGGGTTTCCCCACCTGGTTTTCCCTAGAAAAGAAGTTGAAATTTTTCTCCACATTGTGAACTTTATGTCGTTAAATATTTATGTAAAAAAAAAATATTTGTTAAAGTGCAAATATTAGACGCATAGATACATATTTCATTGTTGCCTAATTTTTAGAAGGTGCTTCTTTTGAAACTGTCCACGTGTGCAAAATCCTGGGGGGTTTGTTGTGAGGTTTTCTTTAGGAAAATGTTGAAAACCTCTCCGAATTGTGAATTTTATGCCTTCAAATATTTGTGTAAAAGGAATATATTCGTAAAATTGTGCATATGACACAGATAGACATATTTCTTTGGTGCCAAATTCTTTGAAGGTGCTTGTTTTGAAGTTGTCCATGTGTGTGTGTTGATTTCTCTAACCCCAGCTTTTGGCTAATCATTGACTCGACAGGTTCCTTTTTGATTAAATAATTATTGTTCCAGATCTACTAAATAAAAAACATTGTTGAGATTTTAACACAAATAAAAATACACAGTGGAAGCAAAATAATCACATCAATCTCATACACATGCACACATAGATATCTGCCTTTCAAATATGTTGTTTTATCAATTAATCTTCAACATACAAAGGCTCTCTTACTAGTATAATGATCCATTGAGGAAAAATACAAATACAACAAAACTTGGGAAATTCTAGTTGATCAAACCCTCCAAAACTCATCATTTGATCTTGCTGGCTAATCTAGATGAATGTCCTCCAGCCAATCATTGAGATCCTCACCACCTCATTGTCTTGTGCTCACTAATGTGTCTTCTCTTTTAGCCTAGCGTTCCTTTTATAAGTTTGAGTTATTGATTGAATCCAAAACTCTGATCTCCAAGGTGATTCATTATTGAGATTAGATCTTAACATCACTTGAGATCAATGGTTGAGATTCGTTTAATTCATTAATGCAAATAGCCTCTGCATTTCATTAGGTTAACTCAGTTTTTCTTATAAAAGCCAATTACTTTAATAATTCTATTAATTAAAGTAATTTTCAAGGTTAAGAGTCTTTTGGACTATTGCCACATGTTTACACACTTAGACCTGTGTGGAAGTACCTATCCAATGCCTTAGGATACATGTTGTAGATTATAGTTTTCCTATGAGGGTGTAGCAGCGATGAAAGAAGTGCATCGATTTAGGCATCATGTGGTTGTTGTATGCAAGCATGTTTGTTTAGTGTTTCCCAAACTTAAATAGAGCCATATTTAATATGCTTTTATAGTTTTACTTAGATACTCATTTTTCTTAATTTAGGTGTTTTTCTTAGTTCTGTTTTATGCAAAGTTTTATCTTTAAAAAATGTGCACAGTAGAGAAGGGTTTTATATTTTGAGCAGGGGACACACCTCTAGGTAGAAGGTACTATATTCTAGGAAGCTTTTGCCATGCAAGTTAGGTGCTTTATCCG
The DNA here is from genome assembly GCA_000404065.3 of Pinus taeda. Taxonomy (NCBI): domain Eukaryota; kingdom Viridiplantae; phylum Streptophyta; class Pinopsida; order Pinales; family Pinaceae; genus Pinus; species Pinus taeda. Next base: position 48,781 of record APFE030577614.1, on the reverse strand, counting down.
AGAATCCCAAGAGTGGTGCTATTGTAGCAATAGGAAATTCGTTTATTTTGAGTTCTTCATTATTGCATTGATATTATATTGTCTATTCCATGCAATACCTCAATAGTGTATGATCAAATTACAGTTAAGATTCTCATAATATTTTGACTTACCCTCTTTTAAGGGGAAACTAGAGCGTGTGTCAAGCTTGCACGTCACAATTGTATCATGCAAGGTTTACCTGGCACGAGTTTTGTGGATCTAAGCAGCCAGATACCTGTTGGAATTCAAGAGGCAACAATACTACAAAGTGGGAAAGAGGTTTCGCAATTAACCTGCCTTTCACATTATGGTTGGAGTCGGTTTGTTGGCAAGATGTTGGATACCCCAACTTCCTTTTTATCACTGAGTGCAAGATTGAATCCTTCGATATATTCCTCACTCAATTTTCATTAAGCGATGGGTTTTTTCAGAAGTCCTTCACATCTATAAACTTTACCAGAGCTGTTATTGAGTCTTTGGATGTGGTTATCTTTTCAAAGCACACACGTACAAGAAGACGAGAAACAATATGCCCAACTAATTTCAAGTTATCTTCCTGCGAATAGGGTGTTCTCTTCCATAAACCTGACGACTCGCTCTGCTTCTTTCTAGTGAACAAATTTGAGACTTTTCATGAATTGTGAGACAATTCCAACCCCGTAACTATCAGTTTCTTATTTAAAGTTATACCCACTAGATTAGAACCCGCACAAGGAGAATTCCATTCCCGTTTCAAAAGAACTTGCAATTGACTTATACCATGCTATTTAATATTTTATGTATTTCTTCGCATCCTTGGCTTGTGACATAAAGACGCAACAGGCTACCTTGCATTTTCTATACGAACATTCCTAAACTATAATAAAGTATGCCCAAATCTGTCATTTCAAATGGTCTGTGGAGCTCACCTTTTGGTTTTTCAATTATTGAAGTTGTTACCTATATTGATGAGATCATCTACAACCGAGGCCACAGTGACAATATATGTTAGAGTTTTAACCGTATTGCACTAAAGGTGTTTTTTCTTCAGCAGCACTACAATACATTGCAGTTCCCATTCAGCAGAGAAGTGTACCCAGTAACAGCGTTGGTCTGTGTGCAAATGGGTTGAATTCACTGTAGACTTTATATGTTATTTTGAAGGTATTTCTCCTTCAATAGTACTTCATCTCAACGGATCCTTTCAATCTACACCTTCAACAGATGCATACAACCTTGGGGTACATGCTACATATTTCAGTTTTGTTGTGAGGGTATAGCAACGATGAAAGAAGCGCATCGATTTTAGGCATCTTATGGTTGTTGTATGGAAGCATGCTTGTCTAGTGTTTCCCAAAACTTATATAGAGCCATATTTAGTATATTTTTATAGTTTGACTTAGACGCTCACTTTTCTTAATTTAGGTGTTTTTCTTAGTACTAGTTTATGCGCAGATTTATCTTTAAGAAAAGTGCACAGTAGAGAAGGGTTCTATATTTTGAGCAGGGGACATTCTTCTAAGATGTACTCTATTCTAAGGAGCTTTTGTCATGCATATTAGGTGCTTTATCCTAGACAAAGTTCCAAGTCCTTGCCTCCTTGACAAAATCCCTGCCAAACAAGACACCAATGGACAAAGTTCCAAGTCTCTAAATTTTCCAAAAACCCACCTGAAGCTAGCTATCTAGCCTAAAATCCGTTACATTCCAGTCATCTCTTGGTTGTGATTTCATAGAGAGAGCCCTCTCTGGTTTGGTAGGGATAGCTACCAAACTAAAAGCTTGGTCTATGGTTACCTCCGTCGATCTCCTCATCAGCCTGGGGCATTGTGGAGGATAACAAAGGGCATGACGACTAGGGAGTGCCAAGGTGTTCTAGTGAATGTAAGGTTCCCAGGTCATGGAAAAATGTAAAGCTAGTTGTGAGGTCATGAATGCCAAGGTGTGTTAGGGAATGCTAAGGCATGCTAACATGTGCCAGAAAGTACGAAGACATGTCAAACAAGCTAAGATGTGCCAAGTGCTAAGGCATGCCAAGATGTACAATGGTTCCAAGTCCCTGCCTCCTCTTCTTCCATATGCTATCCACTTATGACATTTTCTTTGCAATATTTGGTGCATTTGCTAGTTATAGGTTATAAATGTCTTCAATGTTTCACTTCTAATTGAGTAATCAACTAAACATATTGATTCTCTTATACATAACTATTTTTCCCTCCACCCACTTTTCATAACTTCAATAACCATTAGGTAGGGACCTGCAATTTCGATGTTGCTTTGCTTGTTTAGTAAAATATTGCCGAGACTTAATTTATTGAAAGTTGTTGAATTTATAATTTATGAAGTTTCAATGTCTAATTTTTAAAAGTATAATTCTTTAAAGGGTGCTAACTCAATGGAAGGGCATCTGCTTTATAAGTAGGAGGTTGGTGGTTCGATTCCATCATGCCCTGACATCCATATGGAATAACGACGATCAATTTTTGGTGATGGAAGCTCTTTTGACTATCACCAATGAGCTTTGCTGACATTTTTCGACCCTAACCAAAAATATGAAATGGTAACAGTTAACAAACGTTACCATATATACGCATCAATAGTGACGACCCTCAAAAGTCCGTAACGATAAATCGTTGTTGTTGATATGAAATAGTGACAGTTGTTGTTTGTCATTATAGTCATTATTCGTGACGAACTTTGAATGTCACAACACCTATATTTTTAGCAATGCGGCTTTTGGTGAAGGTTAGTGAACGTCACCATATATATGCACCAATAGTGACAGTTATTAAAAATCCATCACAATAAATCATTGTTGTTCATATGAAATGGTGATGGTCATTATCCGTCATTATAATCAATATTCGTGACGGACCTTAAATGTCACCATAACACCTATACTTTTGGTGACGCCACCTTTGGTGACGTTCAGTTTTTGGTGACCGACGCTATGGTCCATCTCCATTGCTCATATGCAATAGTGACAGTCGTTATCCGTCATTATAAATCATTATTGGTGACGAACTTTGAATGTCACTACAACACCTATACTTTTGGCGACACCACCTTTTGTGACGTTCAGTTTTTTGTGACAGAGGCTATGATCAATCGCCATTGCTCATATGAAATGATGACAGTCGCAATCTGTCATTATAAGTCATTATTAGTGACGGACTTTGTATGTCATTACAACACCTATACTTTTGGCGACGCCACCTTTAGTGATGTTTAGCTTTTTGTGACGAATGCTCTTTTGACCATCACCAATGAGCTTATGGTGACATTTTTCTCCCCTCGCTGATGTCTTTTTTTCTTGTAGTGAAAACACTTTAACATGAGAGCACGATAACATAAACCAAAGCAAAACTTTATTGAGTTTTGTAAGCAGCTATGTGAACTCAGTGGAACAATAAAATACGATAACACTTGATTATAAACGAGCATATATCTATAAGTACAGATCTAACATGAGTCCAGAGGGATCAAATTTTTTCACATGCAAACTTTTTTTCAATGCAAAATACAATGTGTTAATTTTCATTGTTTAAATTGTATTATTAAATGCTATATAGAGTGTATACAAGACCAAATAAACATTTTAACCATAAAAACTCACGCATTTTTTTTACTTATAATTACTTTATAGAATATTCATTCATTTTATTATAGGCGACATTATTTTTCTATTTAGAGCATAATTTTTTTATTTTTTTTTAAGGGGCAAGTGTCAACTCAATGGACAGATGGACAGACAGACGAACGGACAAACTTACACATCCCCTCATAATAGGTTGTAAAATGAGCCTCTCAACTCAATAATAAATAGTCATCAAATATGATTGGACAAAATAGTTTCAAGTTTAAATTATTTATGGTTGGGCAAAATAGTTTCAAGTTTGCAAATAATTCAGAGAAAATTGCAAGTGCATATAGTTTTAACATGAGAACATGTGTTGTCCATGGGGTCTTGGATATCCGATAGATGGTGAATAGGTGCACTGTTAAAGCACTCCTAGATGTTAAGTCACTGGTTCAACTCCCCGCTCTATATGGGTATTTATTTTTAGACATGACCATGATATAGCCTCACCAATGTCAAACTTTGAAAAAAAAAATCCAAACAAACATGAGAACATGTGTTTGCCAAACCAAAGCAAATCTTTATTTAGTTTTCAAAACAGTTACATAAACTAAGTGGAACAATAAAATATGATATAACAGTTGATTGATCGTGATGTGAATATGTTTGTTGCTGAATCTTAACCAAAATTTCAAGTTTGTAAATAATTCAGAGAAATTTGTAAATACATATGACATGCAATTGACAAAATTAACACCCAGAACTGTTCAATTTGAAACAAAATGGAATACACATTATATTAACACCATACATCAAGACAAGATTGCAACTCAAATAGACTAAATGAAATTTTTTAATCTTGATGGGATTTAACTCCGAAGCTAATGGATAATTGGCAGCACGCTTACATGTATGATGTGAGTGATAGACAGCAATAACCCAACAAGGGCTAGATGAGTAGAAAGTCCAGATTGCTTTCAATTGCAATCTTATAATCTAATTCTTACAGCCCCAAAAAGGGTTAGCTAAACTGGTAGAAGCTCACATCAAACTAGAAAAATTCCCTTATCAAACAATGACCTCCACACACAACAGATGAGAAAAAACTTCCTTGTTTTGTGAAAATCAAAACAATGAACTCCACACACAATAGATCAGGTTCATAAGCACGAAGGTTTTAATTGGATTTTCGCAACACCAAGAAAGGTGGTTGAGATAACAATTACGAACGAATATATTTTAAAAATACTTAACAAACATAATAAACATAAGAGTTATCTTCACTTAAGTAAAACATTATTATATGGAAATTAGAATTAAGAATTTCAACATAGAAGGTAACAGCCTTCTACTATTTTTAGTAAGCATTATTTGAGCCTTCTATATAATTTGGAAGAGAATCCAGGATTTCGACTCTCTTTCCAAAAAAACGAGTAATTCGACTTGAAAATAGTGCTTCTCTGCAGTTCACTGACCTCATAAACAGGGAAGGACTATCATATTTCAGTTATTGGTTTAAGTGAAGTATTAGGCATGTGATTGTACTATCTATCCATTCTGATTCTTTACAAGATATTGTTGAAGTACAAGATTGTTCGTTTTCCTCCCTTGTCGTCAGTATCTCTCAATAAATTTATATTAGCAACTGTGCCCAGTACAAGCTAAAACATACCATCTTTCTAAACGTATGTACATACCATCTTGCAACATTAGCGGGTCGAAATAACCAAATCGTTGCATTTTTTTAAAGAACATTTGCAATCCTTAACACAAAAAAATCTAATGATTACTGAGATTTAAAATTGAGATTCATAGAATATGGATTACCCCAAAATTCAAAGATATTTTTTACATTCACACAAGGAAAGAACTATCGTAAACTGATAATAAACTTCTGAGCTAACTGAGAAAATGTTTTTTATTACCATAAAACTCGAGGAACATTCAACAATTGTCAAACTCTTAATTTTCATAGTATTTCCATGAGAATCTGAAAGTTTACAATTACCTAGTAAGAATCTTAATCAGAATTTTATTTGATCCATTGAGAGAACCAGATAAATGAAAAAATCCAATGATCTGAATTCACCTTCAACAGAACAGACGCCACAGAAATAAACCTATCCATGCTAAAAGCCATTGAGATCTAGCATGGTTTGCTTGATAGATTTCACCTGTACACATTAAAAAAAGATGTTTTTGTTATTGCAAGAGCCAGTAGAGTAAATACACAATTAACTCCACGGAAAAGAAGTGCTATTGAAAAAATATAATGTGTGACAAACACTCGATCATTTCAAGCATTGTAAGAAAAATACCCCCCGACAACGAAAATGGATTTGAAACTAACAGCAGCAAGAACATGACATGTTACGAGAGACGAAAATATGCTCATATCTAAGCAATATCAACACGAAGACTCAAGAATAGCCCAGGGGTATCTGGGTTCCTCCAGAGAGAAAAAAGCTGTCTAACATAACCAACTGTGCTGAACAGTAACCAATAGCTAGCAGATTAGAAACAGCTGACCGTGTATGACACATTAGATCCACTTAACTCTAGATTTATTAAAATCGACACAGAAATAAAAAAGAGTTAATATGCAAATTTCTCCGTGCTAAAAATATCCTCCGCAGATTTGTGTGCGCGTATTGCTTGGGATTTCCCTCCCGTCTGTTTTTTTAACAGATTATATTGAGCTGACTTATTACACATGTCAGATCATCGTTAGACATGAACATTACACGTCTCCTTCTAGGCTGCAGAATGCACGTAATTTATCTCAGCGCAATAAAAAATAGAAACAATCATGTTAAGAGCAGTGTAGATCCATCTGTGTTACACATCCCATCATAACAGTAAATGTTACACATCTCATCAAAGATTAATTTAACTTTTTTGAAATATTATACTGGGCTGACATGTGTCAAATCAACCTTAGGTGTAATATGGCGAATCCTATTTCCACCGCTATGACAATATTAATGCGCCCTGACATGCTGGGGCTATAGCGAAATATAACGCGCCCTTTTTTTATTTTTCTCTAGTCATCACTGGCGCGTTATATTTGGCTATCGCCCCGGCATGTCAGGGCGCATTAATATTGTCATAGCGGTGGAAATAGGATTCGCCGTGTAATATCCCGTCTTAATTATTTGCCTTATATTATGGGAATTTTTCTTCAGAAAATTATGCCATATATTTAATCCAGAAATACATTGGAAATTTATTAATTTATACCAGAGCAATCGCCAACATAAAAATCAGAAATTAATAATTACTATAAACTCCAACAAAATTAATATTAAACATGGCAATTGCAGAGTAAAACAGATGCAGCAGATCCCAGCTTATTTATATTAATATAAATATGATATTACATATCCATACAAATAATGGAAGAATGTTGAGATAAAACTCTACTTCAACACTGGGTCTAGCTTCAAAATATATCTACTTCAACACTGGATCTGACCTCCAAACTGGAACTGCAACTGATAAGCACTCCAGTGAATTGTGACTAAATTCACCCACGGATGAGATGGGTTTTTGTACGCTCTCACCAAATCACATAAGGGTTTTCGTCTAGGTCACCGGAAACAACCCTCCAACCCCCAGAAACGCCATTCAGCACTTTGGAAACAGAAATGTGTACGATTCACCGGTGAAACGCCTGAAATGTTTCGTAGCCATTTCTCATTTTCAGAAACGCCGGGTCCCAGTTCCGAAACGTTTCGGATGTTTGTAAAAAAAATTTGGATCAGTTTCCAAAAATCCGAAAGTGTATCACATAAAATTGTGATCCATTTCCGGATTTTCAGAAACAGATCTGCCCATAAAACCACAAAACCGGGAACGGGATATCATTTTTGCGTGGGAAAAGTCACGGAGTTTTTGTGTTTTTGGTCCCACCCGTCTTAACCTATATCACTCCATTTCATTGTTGGAGGAGGTCATCAACACTCATTTCCCAAAGGAGACTGTCACTGTTTGGGGTTGGAGGAGACCGTTTCAAGGAGAGCATGGACTCAATATTATTGCCAGGGAAGAGGTAAGAGCAAAACCTGTGCATTCACTCAATGACAGTCAGTGGTTAGTTAGCTAATATTCACACGCAGACGGCTTATTCTCTCAGTCTCACTACCTTCCTCTCTAGAGGAAGGAACAACTACCTTGATATTGGACTGGGCAACCGTAATCATCACGTGGGAGATCTTCTACAAGTTCATTGTCCAGCCAACATGATCATTATAGGATTTATTTCTCATAGGGGAATGGGCTTCCCTGCTTCTGTGTCCGTCTCTGCCTTGAATAAAATAAGGGTCAAACCTAACCCTTGTTCCAGGCTTGGACGAAGTGAGGCCAACTCAGCGAGTGACGAGCTACAAACTTACAAAGCCCTTTCATTTCATTGATGAAATGTTACACGTATAAGATGTTCCCATTACTTTCAACCACATACTTCAGAACTGTTGTAAATAAAACCGCTCTAAATTCATGGCTAAGTACCCTGGACTGGCATCATTATATGATAAAATTAGCAATAAGAAGGGTCACTATTAATTAAATTTTTAATCTCTCTGTCAAATGAACCCCAAAGAATCAGTGGTGTCCTTACTATGATCCAACAAACCAGATCCTTTCAAGTTGAACCTATAAATACATTATTTATTTATTTATTTATGAACAGAGTATAACTTCAGGCTCCAGGTACATTCAGAATAATAATAAAAAATTCACATAGTTTATTTAGATTTAGTTCAGCTTAAAGCCTTTGAGAAGAAGTTGATTACTCAACTCAAAGTTATTTAAATTTAATCAAGTGTGCAAAATAGCCCTTATTCTGAAAACAGTTGTTGCTAGAATTTTGAATGAAGTGGGGATTGAATATGACCTATAATTTATTCACAGAACATCAATGGATATTAAATTTTCACTCTTTATATTGTTGCAGGTGTTCTTGCCATGATACGTTTCATCCATTGTTAAGTTACCGGAAACATCCCATTTATGGCATCTTCAAGTTCATCCATTCGTAATGAGGAACAAGAAATTGAATCGGCACCTAAAGTTGATCCAAAGTCACCACTTTAGAAATATGTAACTATTGTAGGGACCCTACAATCCAAGGAGGGGGATCATTGGCATGAGTGTCAAAAGGAATTTAGGGATCATTGGCGTGAGTGTCAAAAGGAATTTAAGGGATCATACACCCGGCTTAAAGCACATTTACTTGTGTTAAGAAACATTGGGATTTGAATATGCATTGACCCAACTAAAGAAAATGGGACAGAGAGAAAAGGTTTAAGCAAGAAAAAAAATTGCAAAATATCAAAAGGAACAAGACGAGGCAGATGCCAAAGCAAATGAGGCAAATTCTCAATTCAAGCAACCAACAAAGTTAGGAGCAGCGTCATCAAAGTCTCCACTTCCCTCTTATGGAATTGGCAGCCCTAGTTCAAAGCAGGTCTAATTTGGAACTATTTGAAAAGAGTTTTAATAATGATGCTCGAGAGAAGGCAAATGCAACAGGTCAATGCATTTATGCAAATGGCCTTCCGTTTAACCTTGTGCAATCTCCTTACTGGGCAAAGATGATTAGAGCAATGAATGAAGCCCCAAAAGGGTACAAGAGCCCTAGATATGAGAAAGTTTGCACAACATTGTTGACTGCTGAGAAGTAAGATTTTAAGGCCAAATAAAACCCCATTTGTATTGCATGGTGCATTTCAAAGGTGTCCAACATTTCTAATGGATGGAAAGATCAAAGGAATAGGCCTTTGATCAATTTGGTTGCTCAAAGCCCAAGGGGGGGCAATATTTTTGAAGGCATTGGATTGTGAGAAGTCGCTGAAAGATTCCCAATTCATTGTTGACATCTTGATTGAAGCAATTGAAATAGTGGGGCTAGAAAATGTTGTCCAGATAATAAATGACAATGCAATGATGTGTAGAGCAGAAAGCCTAATTATTGAAGGCAAATATCAACACATCTTTTGGAACCCTTGTGCTATACATTCATTGAACCTCATGTTGAACAAAATGGGGAAGCAAATTGAGTGGATTCGACTTATTTTGAAGAAGCAAAATAAATTCAAGCCTTCATCACAAACCACCACATGTCCCAAGGCATCTACAGGGAATTTGTGAAGTTGGAGCTCCTTAAGGTACCTAAACTTTAAAGTATATTTCAAGGGTTTCTAATTTCTATCTTTACAATTTAAATTCAAATATGTAAATTGGATTCTCAAATAACTAATGATTCGTGAATTATAATAGGTATTCTATTAATTAGGATTTTTAATTTATTGAAACATTGGCACTTTCAAGTTGTCAAGACTCGTTTTGTTTCTCACATCATAGTCTTAACAAGGCTTATGCAAGTGAAAAAAGCATTACAATCAATGGTATGCAATTCTCTTTGGAGGGTAATCCCAAACTGAAAGAACACAAGCAGTGAAAAGGTTGGTTGATGATGAATGGTGGGATAGAATGGAGTACCTCTTGGCATTTACTAAGCCAATTGTGGATTTGTTACAGATGTTTGACACACACATGCCTAATTTGGGAGAGGTGTATGAGGGCATTAACTCCGTGACATAGAAGATAAGGGTGTTTATAAATGCCAAGGAGAAGGACTCAGATAAAGTCTTTTACAAAGAAGTAAAAGATATATTGACCAAAAGGTGGAACAAAATGACCACCCCATTGCCCCTTTTGGCATATGCAGTGATTCCAAAATATTATTCTCCAGAGTTGCTAAGTAATCCAAAAAGAACCGCCCCAAACAAAGACCCAAAAGTCTCGTAAGGGTTTAAGAAAGCTTTTAGAAAGCTACTTGTAGATCCTGATATTGGGATTCGGATTCATTCAAAGTTTGTTCATTTTGTGGGATCAAAGGGTTTGGGTGCAAATCATGATTCTATGCGGGACAAGACCATATTAAGTTCAATTGATTAGTAGAACTACTATTGTGGGGAACTTCCAGATATCCAAAAATTGGCCATCGGGATCTTGTCACAAGTTGTTAGTTCCTCTTCAGCAAAGAGGAACTATAGTACATATGGCTTCATCCATTCGATGAAGCAAAACAGATTGGCCTCCCAAAAGGCTAAGGAACTAGTGTATATTCATTCGAACCTTCGCCTCCTGTCACACAAGAGTGACAAATACAAATTTGGGCCCACCAAACTCTGGGATGTGGAACCAAAGTTGCCTAACTTGGATATGATGTTGAATGCCATGTCCCATATGACCTTGTTTGATGAGGAGGCAACAATAATTGCATCTTCAAGTGGACATGGAAACAATGCTCCCACTCCTGGAGAGGATTCCAATGTAGATGTCTATCTTGAAGAAATATTCGATGATATGTAAATGTAATTTATGTTGATGTTTTAAACTTTTGAACAATGAACATTGAATAACATAATATGTCATATGATAGTAGACTATCAGTGATAGTTCATTTTGTAATTTGTACCATGTAGTGTGCATTATTAACTTTGGTGATGATGTTGATAATTGAAATCTAAAAAAAAAACTTGATGATATGTTGAATGTTATAATGACCATTGATGATGATGACAATCAAACAATGTTTATGCTGAATTGATGATGATGATTTCAAATCCGATATCCGCATCCATTGTCATATCCGTTTTAAGTGCAACTTAGGTTTTCGTCTTGGGGCTACTAACGCTGAGAACCTGGTTCTCCGAACCTCACTAATCACAAAATACAAACCAACCAAGATGTCCGAAATGATTTGTTTCCCCTCCTTTTAAAGGCAGGATGGATCATTCTCCTGATTTCTAAAAGCACTTTTTTATTATTTTATTTCCCACTCTAGAAGCTTCTCCTCGTGTCCTTATCTTATGTGACTTTTTATTTTATTTTATTCTAGTCACTTGGCCTTTTTCCTTAATTAAACATTTCCCCTTTTTTTATTTAATTAAATGACTAATTAAAGTCACTTTTAATCTAGGAAAATGGTAAATCTACCTCTACAATCTCTCAGGCCACTGAAAGTTACTTTTTACCATCGCATCATGTAGATCTCGACATTCTAGTTCCAACAAGCTATTACACTAAAGTGTTTCATCAAATATTCTTCCCAAAATGACACCTTAAGCGTATTTAATTAAGATATGTTCATTAATAACCTCGTTTTATGGGAATTGTCGAAATGCAGCGGAACCAAGAATAAATTGTACGGCACTGGCCCTGATGATGATATGTTGCGAGTGATCCCTGTTGGACCCCATAAAACTCCTCCAAAACCCTACGAGTGCACTAACAACAAAATCTCACTCACATAACCAAGTTATCACCAACCTTAGAAACCGAACCTAATCACATCATAAGGGAAACTGAAAATGGGGGCATTACAAATCCTCCTGCCCCAAGATTGTTTGCCCTTAAGTAATCTGCATCTATCCACTGTAGAGGAATTTGTGCACTGATACCAAGATCCCATACAAACCACTAGGTCACAACATGCCTCCATGCTAACCAAACATGAATGGATCTCTCAATACCTGGATCCCAAACCCATCTCTCACTTAACCTACCATCACTAGGTTCACCTGGATCCCAATGCCAACTAGGCTCTGGGACCTGTGGGTTATGACACGACCTTGGCTCTTCATCATTGCCTGTGCCTAAGGGCTCATGTTGTGCTATGCCCTTGACTAAAAATATCCTCCCAAGAATCACCCCATCAATAGGATACCAACTCATAATTTCCTACCAATCCATCCTATGGGAAGAATCGAATGCATGAACTCCTATACATGGTACAAGTCCATTATGTCAATGTTGCTCCATGTTGTAGAATAGCATGGACTCTCCTTTTGAAAAAGGTTTGTTGTTTTGTTTTGTTCTTTCGTCCAAAGAATCATTATAGCCCAAAGAACCAACTGATACACAGTTGTGTGGATTCCACTTTCTCTCCAAGTTATTTATGGATTTTGTTAGGCCTTCTAAGGCATGTTTCCATTCGTCATCCATGAGCAAAATTTTCAAATTCCACCTTTACAAATAGTCAACATGTTAATCACAATTTTTTTTCAAATTTCTTCAGCAATCTCCAAAAGTAATTTTACTAAAAAAATTAATAAATTCCAGCTGGTAAATCACAAATTTTCAATTGAAAAATTCCACACCAAAAAACCCAACCAATAATACTAAGAATATTTTTTTTACTTGGCAAATTTAATCAGCGACTCCACCAATAAATTCAATTGTTGCAATGATTCAGCGTCTCCACCAAAAAATTCAGCCCAACAAAATAATTCGACTTAACAAGAGAAATTTGGCCCGGTAAGAGAAAGTTGGCACCCCAAGATAAATTCAACTCAGTGAAATAATTGTGGCCCATCAAGAAAAATTCGGCACAATGAAATATTTTTGGCCCAACAACAAAAATTCAGCACAAGAAGATAAATTTGGCTTAGCAAAATATTTCCATCCCAACAGAATAATTTCGGCCCTGCAAGAGAAATTTGGCTCTACAAGATAAATTAAGCCCAATAAGATAATTTTGTCCTGGCAAAATAATTTCAACCCATCAAGATGAATTCAGCTCGAAAAAATAAATTTAGCCCAACAAAATAAGATCAATCTCAACATTTTGGAGAATGATGTGATTTCCCATAATTTCAACACCTAAAAACAATATTATTACTCCAGCCAATAAGTTCCTTCTTCAACAGCTGGAGAAAAATCACCTACAACAATTATTCTTCAAAAAATAGATTAAGAATTTTAACCCACGAACTTGGCTCCTTTAATCTTCAGGAACAATATGACAATACGGAAAACTTTGATTTTAACGCACAATTGGCCAAAATCATGCTCTAATACCACTATAATATCTCATCCTAATTATTTGCATTATGATACGGAATATTTTCTTCATAAAATTATGACGTATATTTTATCCAGAAATACCATCGAAATTTATCAATATAAACTAGAGAAATCACCAACATAAAAACTCAAAGATTAATAATTAATGTCTCTGGTAAAATTAATATTAAACATGACAATTGCAATATAATACAAATGTAGCAAATCCCAACTTATTTATATTAATATAAATATGATATTACATACCATACAAATAATGGAAGAATGTTGAGATAAACTCTACAAGTTGTTACAAACTGGATTGGTCCTCAAAATATATCTATTGCAACACTGTATCTGACCCCCAAACTAGAATTGTAACTTATAAGCACTCCTGTCAATTCTGAATGAATTCACCAAGGGATAAGATGTGTTTTCGTCCACTCTCACCAAATCAACTAAGGCTTTTCATCTTGGGGCTACTGAAGTTGAGAACATGGTTCTCCAAGCCTCACCAATCAGAAAATACAAACCAACCAAGATGTCTCAAATAATTTGCTTCCCCTCCTTTTAAAGGCTCGACCGATCCTTCTTCCGCTTTCTAGAAGCACTTCTTTTATTATTTTATTTCCCGCTCTAGGAGCTTCTCCTCTTATCCTTATCTTAAGTGACTTTTTATTTTATTTTATTTTAGTCACTTGGCCTTTTTTCTTAATTAAGCATTTTCCCTTCTTTTATTTAATTAAATGACTAATTAAAGCCACTTTTAATGTAGGAAAATGTTAAATCTGCCTCTACAGTCTCTCAAGCCATAAGTCACTTTTCACCATCCTATCCTATAGATCTCTTTGTTTGTGTTCCATCGAGCTATTACACTAAGGTATTTCATCAAATATTCTTCCTAAAATGACACCTTGAGTGTATTTAACTAAGATATGCTCATTAATAACCCTGTTTTACGGGAATTGTCAAAATGTAGAAAAACCAGAAATAAATTGTGTGAAACTAGCCCTGATGATGAAATGATATGAGTGATCCCCATCGAACCCCATAAAACTCCTCCAAAACCCTCCAGGCCCACTGATAATGAAATCTCACTCCCATAACCAAGTTGTCACCAACCCTAGAAACCCATCCTAGTAGCATCATAAGGGAAACTAAAAATGGGGACATTACATTAGGCATGAACATTACATGTCTCTTCTCTCTGCAATAAGCAAACATTCGCAACCATTAGCAAACTGGGCAATCAAATTACACTAGTCTCTCAAAATCTTTTGTATCTAGGAAGAGGCATGTCCTTTTCTGTAGTTGAGACCTCTTAAAATTTATTGTAATGTCCTCAAAATCTACCTCTTAAAAGTTATTGTAATGTCCTTGTCTATTAAAAATACGGAGTGCTCGATAACACACCTTTAATCCTGAATAATAACTTCATCCCTTTGCATATGCCCCTAAAGTGAATGTTTATTGAGAGTGTTGTGGACAAATATCAAAATTTTCACGAAGAGGTTATTTGGATTTATCTAAATGATGCATATAACACTACTCTTGTCAAAGTGAACTTTTAAGGTCACCAATGTAGATATTTCACTGGCAGAAATGTGCACAAATATTAGGAATTTCACTAGCAAGTTATGTGGATTTATCTGGATGATGCATATAACACTACTCTTTCCAAAGTGAAAATTTTTAGGGTCAACAATGTAGATATTTCACCTCATGATAATCCAAACTACATTCAAAGAATTAATTCCTACAACTAACATCTGAAGGTTAGGAAACATGTGTCAAAACAGCACATCCGCTTGAACCAAAGCACTATATGAACATTCTAAACTAGAAAGTATAGGTACTACATGTCACTAGGTTAGATCAATCCAGCAGAAAACTAATGGTTATATCTACATAAACAGACTTCTCAAAATCAAGTCTGCGAACTGGAATTTGTAGCAGCAATCACATTTCTTATCAACTATTAAATAGATATTACATGGGCTTTACTACACTCTTTGCTCACTCCCTTGTTGCAAATCCACACTTGATCGCCACTAGCAAAGTCCCTTGACAAAAATGAATGAACTAAAACAACCACGGATGTATCATGCACTCTACCCACAGAAAACTTCACACTGTGACCATTTAACTAACATATCCTCCTCTCCTTTATATAAGATGAGGAAAAAAGGTTGCAAAGCAGATCATAAATGGCCAACAGTAGTGTGCTCAACTTGTGCATGAGTAACTTCCTCGTAAGTGCGCCTTAGGTCCAACAAATTACTCCTTAGATAGTGTGCCCTCCAAGAATCAAACTCACTATATGTAAGCATGTAAGAATGAATAAGAATCTCTCATGCATGTACCTCATTTCCTTAAAATTGTACCCCATTAACTATGTCTTCATAAGAAGCTCACCATCCTTGCAAGAAAAACTCCCTCAAACAAGTGCACCTGTCCTCAATGGAAGCCAAGCTCAACAACTCAAATCCCTAGAGGTGAAATGAAATGGACAATAGAATCAATGCAACCAAGTAAACTAACACCCCTCTTTACAAGGAAAATGTTCTCCACCAAGCCAAGCTACTCTTCTTCATATTGAACTTCCCCTCTCTTAGGGGCTTCAATATAAAGTTGACTACTTGTGAATATGAACATACCCCTAGGCCATTGTTCCCTTCTATACTCTAAAACCTCTTCAAAATCTTCAAGTGTATTCCCTTGTTCAAAGATGACTTCATCAACAACTTGCCAACCTCCAATGTCCCTCATGTTAACTTATGGACCAAATTCTTCATACGCCACAATATGAGCAATTCAAGACTTCCTGCAATGCACAAAGATTGGAAAAGCTCAACATGAGTAACAACTCATTCATCTGGAAATATCAAGCTTGTGGTGCATGCATCAACCCATAACGGACCTTCTTCATTCCGCAAACATATCTCAATAATACACTTCTAGCAACCAGAGCAAAAGTATCAACAAGGCCAACCCAATCTCACTCTAAGAATCCTCTAGCAAAAAACTTGTCTTTGTATTCTTCAATGCTCACATTAGATGCATGCTTGAAAACAATCAATGATTCCACAATAGATTTTGGAACTATCTCCAAATAATCACTCTCCTTCATCATGGAATCCCACAGACCTATTTTGCATGTGCCTCCTCAAAGCTAGAAGGATATTCCTCCATCCACATCTCAAGTTTGCACATCCAACGGGTGAATTTAGAAGATCCTTCTAGTTAATGACACTCTCTAGGATCAACCATTCCTACTACTTCAAACAAAATAGATCAACAAAAGATCATCAACCTATCACAAATTTAGTTGTGCCTACCTTAGGTGACAAATCCACTCCAATCACTAGGGCAAGCAACCTTTCACAAATTTAAGAACAATCACTACAATCACTAAAGCTTCGTAAGCATCAAACCCACGAAAATCATCCAACGACAACTACTCACAAACAACAATCAACTCCATTCTCTAGAGCTTCTTGGACATCACATCCATTGAAATATTCCACTCTCGACTCCCTCTTGCAAGTAGCTCAATCCTCCATATAATGGATAGAAATTTTTTGGCACAAACCACTCCAATCAATGGAGTATCACAAGCATCACACCACCAACCTCTCACAAGTCCTGAAACCTATCTTAGACATGGATTGGCTCCAAATCTTGGAGCTTTCTAGTGCATCACTCCCACAACCTATCATAGGTCCAAATCTGCACTCGAAGAATTAATTCCTCCAACTTTCAATTAACGATTATGAAACAACAAATTTGCTTACACCAAAGCACTATATGAAAACTCAAGAGTGTAGACAATGCATATCACCAGGTCAGATCAAACTTGCAGAAAACTAATGGTTAAATTTACATAACATAATTCCAGAAATAAGACAAGCAAGTTAGAATTTGAAGCATCAATCACATTTCTTATCAACTCTAAAAGAAATTTTGCACAGGCTTGACAACACTCTCCACTCACACACTTACTACAAAACCACACTAGCAAAATCCCTCTACATAACTAGATCAACTAAAACATCATACTATGTAACATGCACTCTTCCCACATGAAAGCAAAACTTCATGTTCTATCTATTTAACTAGTGCAACTTTATCTCCGTTATATAAGATGAGGAAAAGAAGGTTACAAAACAGGCCATAAATGGCCTCAAGTGGAGCACCCCATTTATGCATGAGTAACATCCTCATAATTGCACCTTAATTCCAATGAATCATTTCCTGGGTAGTGCACCCTAAGAATAGAACTCACTAAATTTATGCATGAATGCATGGTTGATAATCTCTCTCATGCATGTGCCTCTCTTCCTTGAAATTGTGCCCTGCAAGAATAGACAACCTCCAAATGTGATGCACCCGACATGCATCACAACCAACACCCTCTAAAATAGAACATGCATGCAACATCATGGACTAGTAAGCCCTCATGCATGCATAAGCTTCCTAAAATATAACACCACATAAGAGAAGTAACTACTAACATGCATGAGAATCTCTCCCATGCATAAACCTATTAATCACTATTTTACCACATTAACTAAGTCTTCATAAGCAACTTGCCATCCTTTCATGACAATCTCTCTCACATAAGTGCACTCTTCCTCGAGGATGACCCAAGCCAATCAACAACTTGAATTCCCAAGGTGAAAGAAAATGGAGAACATGATCTTAAAAACCATGTAAACTAATAACCAAGAATTGCACACACATGACCCACTAATCATGGACATTATATTTTCTAAACAATATACAAAGTATTCCGATGGCATTGTTAAGTTAATAAACAAACATCTATGTTACCTCAAGTTGAGGCAATAGGACAACGTTCAAAGAAAAAGATTTAAATATTTAAAAATTGAATATATAAAATACAACTCCTACATATCGTCAAACAATGAATTAGCAACGCATACATATAAATAAATAGGCATGTAGCATAATGGATGAATCTTTGACTTTTCTCACCCCTAGTGAAACTGGAAAAACCATAAGTCAATGACACATCTCATTGATCAATCAAAATTTGATTATGTCCATAATGAACATAATACCTTCAACATAATCACCATCTCCCTTTGTCGCAACATCTCACTTCAAAACTTTTGAAGCCATTCTTATCTCTAGATGGAAATCACTGTATACACATACCAACTTTTCAACTCTCTTGGAAGTAAGCTTGTTTCTCTTGACAAATTCGATAAAGTTTTAACTTGTACGTCAACCAATTCTTCTTGAAAACCGATAAACTAAGGACTTGTGACAATGATTAAAAGGCAAATTAGAGATTATCTATAACTAAACCCCTGCATCCTCAGGTTGCTCTTCGACGATGGTTAATGTTAATTTTAGATAACAATGGTATATTCTATGCTTAGCACAATAACTTCAATGTTCCTTTAGTAGCCCAATGACAATTTAAATTTAGTTTTCCAATAGCAATCACATTAACCACTAATCACATTGATAGTAAAAGCAGATAGAACATGAAACAAGATGCAGAAGACAAGCCAAGAAAAGAGGACACCAGATTTGGCAGATGTCAGAGAAACACCCCAATGTGGGGAAAACCCTTTGATCAAATCTTCTTATTATTATATCAAATGTTCAGCAAAGAGAGAGAGAGTATATAAAGTCAAAATTGACTTGCCAAATCACAGTCAAAACAGCCCTGTCAAATTTGCAGTCAAATTCATCCCTAACCAGAAGGTCAACGGTTGTCAAATCAACAACAAAATGTCTCCTTTGAAGCTCAACCAAACTCGGCCTGAATAGGAGGTCAAAATCAGCCCAAAAAAATCACAAAGTCAATGGTCAAACTTTAGTCTTGAAATCTGCAATCAACGCTAGTCAAATTACTCAAATCTTCTAGATTTTTGTGCCCAAAAATGAGGCCTAAAGAAACAAAAATAACCCTCCAAAAATCATAGTCAAAATAGGTCAAAGAGTCCCTAGTCAACACTGATCAAACTTGGTATGTTCCTGAAATTTTCGACCATGCAATTCAAGTCCAAAAACTCGTTCTTCTTGGCACACATCTAAGAGAGAGAAGTTGTCCAATAGTTGTACAAAGCAATGAGAGGAGGAGAGAGAAGAATGTGCGAGTGATGATGATGCCAAATGAGGTGAGGAGTCACTTGTATTTATACAAGTCGTTGAGGGTGAAGAGTCATGTCCATTGGGTTTCATGAGCCTACATGATGATGTGGTTGACCTAAACGATTTGCCCATGTGTGGGCATAATTCAAAAACACACTTCTAATTGTCCAAATTGGATGATCTTTATATAAATTTTGGTCCTCTTGAAAAGAGGAATTTTGTGCAATCATAATCTCCATCAAATGAGTTGTCCCAAGTTGGAATTTGGCCCTAGTTGCCAATTTTAACACTCGCTTCTCAACTAGGGAGAATTCCACCTGCCAATCCATCCATCATCATCAAGCATCATGCCATCTTGTCGTCATGAACCATCTATGTATCTCATCTCATCTCTACTTTGCTAAACACTAAAATGAATAATGAAGATGAATCGATCGAGAGTGAGTCACAAGACCTTACCACTCTCCATTGACAAAAGTCAGTCTTGATCCTAAGATCAAGTAGTTGTGGGACATCATGAATTCTAGACATAGGGAGTACGGCAGTACACGATGCGTCCATCGTGTTATGGTTCCTATCCACTTTTCCCAACTCATTGGCCAATTGAGAGGTACTTCCCATGAGTCTTGGACTACATGGGTAGGATGTATGTTGGGGCATCCGCAGGAGAAGGTGAACCACTCATCCTATGCATATGTCAATCGTAAAGGAAGGTGAACCACTCACCCTACACACGTGTCATCAATCATGGGGGAAGGTGAACCACTCACCCTACACATGTGTCATCAATCATGGGGGAAGGTGAACCACTCACCCTACACACATGTCATCATGGGGTATCACAGGGGAAGGTGAACCACTCACCCTATACATAGTGCATCAATAGGGCAAGGTGAACCACTCACCCTATGGTCACTCATAGCTCCAAGAAGTTCCCCAAGCCCCCAAGAGCTCCCAGAGCTCAATGTCCAACTCAAGCGAGATCCTCATAGGTGGGTCTTTCCACGACTCCAAGTCTCTCTCAAAAGGCTAAGAATTTGACCTTCCCTAAGGGCTTCGTGGGGATGTTTGCAACCTTCTCATCAATCCTGATGTGTTGGAGCCTTATTTCTCCCCGTTGTACCATATCCTGAATAAAGTGGTACCTAATATCAATGTGCTTGGAGCAATCATGCAACACAAGATTCTCTAAAAGGTGAATCCCACTCTAGTTGTCGCAGTATATCATGGTGGTATCCAGCACGTGCTCAAATAGCTAACTGAAGAGCTTCCTCAACCAAACAACTTCACAACAGGCCATATTAGCTGCAATGTATTCGGCCTCAGCAGTGCTTAAAGCAACCGATTTTTGCTCCCTGCTCATCCATGAAATCGAAGCAAACCCTAATGAGAAGCAACATCTTGATATGCTCTTATGATCCACCACACTGCAAGCCCAGTCAGCATCAGTATATCCATGTAGCCTCAAATTCCCGACAGTGTATCTCAATCCATAGTTGATTGTGCCACAGAGATATCTCAAGAGATTCTTAGCAGCTATCTAATGTATGTGATGAGACTCGAACACAAATTGAGTCAATGTAATCACAGCGAAACATATATCCAGTCGGGAGTTTACAAAGAACATCAGAGCCCCCACAACTTGTTGATACTCAAAAGGATTTGCCAATTTGGGCCCAACAGCACTTCCACATAGCTTCCTAAAGTTGAGTTCCATCGGAGTGGACACAAACTCGCAATCCACCATCCCACGTCTCTCGAGCAACTTCACAATGTATTTTCCTTGTGAAAGGAAAATCTCACTTGGCTTTTACTAGACCTCTAGGCCTAGGAAGTGGGGCATCAGACCTAGGTACTTCATCTCGAATTCAAAAGCCAACTCCCTCTTACATTGATAAATGAGAGGGTCTGCACTTGTCAGAAAGAGATCATCTGCATAAAGGACCAAAATGAGAGGCATGTCCTTTTCAACCTTGAAGTATAGGTTAGAATCAACATCGCTCCTTGTAAATCCTAGCTTCATAAGATTGTTATCAATCCTTTCATACCAAGCCCTAGGGGCTTGCTTCAACCCATAGAGGGCTTTCTTTAACCTGCATAACTGTGTCCTTCGATCTTGTACTTCAAACCCCTAAGGTTGTTCCAAGTAAGCTTCCTCCTTAAGTGAGCCATGCAAGAAAGCAGTCTTAATGTCCATTTGATGTAGGCTCCATCCTTGAGAGGCAGCGAGAGCGATAATCGATCGGATAGTGGTGTATCGAGTAGTCGATGCAAATATCTCATCATAGTCCACTCCTTCCTTTTGAGAGAAACCTCGAGCAACGAACCTAGCCTTGTATTTTTCAACACTCCCATCAGCTCCATGTTTAATTTTGTATAGCCATTTTGAGGTGACTATAGACTTGTCCTTCGGTCTAGGCACCACATCCCAGACATGACTTTTCATGAGAGGTTCATATTCCTCATTCATCGCATCCTTCCAGACTTGGTGCTTTACAACTTCTTTGAATCTACATGGCTCAGATTGAACAATAGTACTCATAGCAACTAAATACCCTTGATACCTGTTTGGCATCTTGCTTTCACAGAATGTCCCTCTTGGAGCAATATGTCTTTCAGCATCTTTGAGAGTATCTTTGATCCATAAAGGCCTTTTTCTTGAGGTAGAGGGGATCACTAGCAGGTGGATCAATGGGATCCATCAAGCCTTCAACATTGGGCATAGGCTCATCTGTCGGAGGTTCATCTTGCTTTTCTGCAGCATTATCATTATCTTTCTTTGGAATGGGGAGATCTTTGGCTTTCCCAAGGGCAATGTCTTCATCGAAGGTGACATCATGGCTTATTTCCACATCTCTTTGACCAAGCACATAGATTCTATATGCCTTTGAGTTTTCATTGTAGTCCACAAATATACCTTTATTTCTAAACGATTCCAACTTATTTCTTTTCTCTTTAGGCACATGAAAATACATGGAACAACCAAATATTCTAAAATGAGAAACATCAGGTTTCTTACCAGTGAAAACTTCTTCAGGTGTCTTGAAATCCAGTGCTTGATGCGGGCTCCTATTTTGAACATACACGATCATGTTTGCAGCTTCTCCGCATAAGAAATTCAATAGACCTTGGTCATGGAGCATGGCACGGGTGGCTTCCATGATTGTTTGATTCTTCCTTTCAGCAACTCCATTTTGCTCAGGAGTGTATGAAATGGTTATCTCCCTCTTAATGTCGGTCTCTCAGCAAAAGTCATTGAATTCATTTGATTCATATTTGGTTCCATTGTCAGTGCTTAATATTTTGATCGTCTTCCCAGTTTGATTTTCCACCAAGGCTTTGAAAGAACGAAACCATTTGAACACTTCATCCTTCTTCTTCAAAAAATAGATCCATGTTTTGCGGGAAAAGTCATCCACAAAAATTGCATAGTATAAGTATCCTCCCAATGATGTTACGGGCAACATATCAATAGGTCATAATGGACCAATGAAAGAATATCATTAGTTTGGCTTTCACTTGAAGGGAATGGTCCCCTTGTAAGTTTCTCAGTTGCACAACCCTGACAAACTCCTTCATGATTCATGTTGAACTCGAACATACCTGTAACCATCTTCCTTACCCCAGGTAAGACTTTGTAATGAAGGTGAGCAAATCTTCGGTGCCATAATTTAGATTGAAGAGAAGTATCGCAAGTTAAGGTTCCAAAAGGACTTCCTTCAACTTGAAAGAGACCTTCAACCCTAAATCCAAATGTAAATGCATCTTTAGGGTTTCTTTGCCAAATGTGTATCTTTCCATCAATGAATGCTACCTTGAAGCCTTTATCTTCCATCGTAGAAATAGACACCGTGTTTCTTATTCAAATCGAGCACATATAATACTTCTTGTAGATGAATGGTTTGACCTTAATTTAAGTGAAGAGTGACAATACCTTTCCCTTTCACGAGGTAGGTGGTATTGTCTCCAAGTATGATCTCCAAATTAGTCTTCTTTTCAACAAAATTTGAAAGGGCCTCCTTGTACCCAGTGAAGTGCCTTGAGGCTCCACTATCAATCAACCAATGATCCAAAGTATCCGGAGGAGAAGCAGTAGATAGAGCGGAAATAAGATAAAAATCCTTTTGTTTTTCTACAACATTACTTTCTTCATACCTGGAATTTCTAGTCCTTTTGGGAGGTCGACCATTTCCATATCGAGGAGCCGGAGCATTCCTCTTTCCTTTATTGTTAGACCTGTTGTTCCTTTGATTGACATTGCCTTTGAAATTGTTGTGGTTGTTGTTGTCATCATCCCTTGGAGTATCCTTCTTGTGAGGACACTCTCTAGCATGGCAGCCAAACCTGTTGCAATTGTAGCACCTTCATTTTCTTCCTTCTTTGAATCCTTGACCTTGTCTTCTTGGACCAACATTATTCTTCCTCTTAGCATGAGCGGAGAAGGCAGTATGTTCATTTCCATTTGACAGCTTATCTCTCTCCATCATCCTTGTCTCTTCTTGAGTGCATCTAGCCAATAATTCATCAAAACTAGGAATCCTGTCATTGTTAAGAATGACTGTGTTAAACACATCCCATGATCTTGGAAGACCTCCAAGTGCAATGAAAGTGAGCTCTCTGTCAGAAATAACTTCTCCAATAGATAGAAGGTCATTCTTGATTTGTGTGATCCTCATGAAGTAGGATTGGATAGACTCCCCTTTATCCATCTTGATGTCCTTCAACTTGTTCTTGAGAAAGAGGATTTGATTTGCATTGTTTACTTTGAACATCCCAACCAGCGTATCATACATCTCCTTAGATGTTTCCAAATCAGAAATATAGGCAACCAAATGCTTTTGAATGGAGTCTATGATAATTTTCTTATCTTTGACCTCACCTTTTTTGTATTTAGTCTTTGCAGTAGCAAGTGCATTTGAAGGAGACTCCACCACTCTTCTCTTCACATAGTCCATGACATCATGCTCTTCCAAAGTCGAGTCAAAAGTCATCTTCCATGCATGACAGTCAGACTTTTCCTTGAGCTTATCCTCATATTTGAAGTAAGATGTAGTAGTCATTAGTCCAATAGTCTTGTCCAACGGATCTCTCTTAGTAATTGTTTTTCTCTCTCTTGCTTGGGCTTTGTCTTCACTTGTGCTTTGATTCCATATTAATTTTAGATAACAATGGTATGTTCTATGCTTTGCACAATTACTTCAATGTTCCTTAGGCCAATGACAATTTCAATTTAGTTTTCCAATAGCAATCACATTAACAGTACAAGTAGATAGAACATGAAACAAGATGCAAGAGACAAGCCAAGACAAGAGGACACCAGATTTGGCGAATGCCAACAAAAGCCCCAATGTGGAGAAAACCCTTTGATCAAATCTTCTTATTATTATATCAAATGTTCAGCAGAGAGGGAGAGAGTAAAAAAAGTCAAAATTGACTTGCCAAATCACATTCAAAACAGACTTGTCAAATCTGCAGTGAAATTCATCCCTAATGAGAAAGTCAACATTGGTCAAATCAGCAACAAAATGTCTCCTTTGAAGCTCTTTCAATCTCAGTCAGACTCGACCTAAATAAGAGGTCAAAATCAACCCAAAATAGTCACAAAGTCAACAGTCAAACTTATGTCCATAAATTTGCGGTCAAAGTTGCAGTCAACCCTGAAGTTAGCGTTGATCAAATTGCCTAGATATTCTCGATTTTTGTGCCCAGAAATGTGGCCTCAAAAAACATAAATAACCCTCCAAAAATCATAGTCAAAACAAGTCAAAGAATCCTTGGTCAACACTGGTCAAACTTTGTCTATCCCTGAAATTTTCGGCCCCGCAATTCAATTTAGAAACTCGTCCTTCTTGCCACACTTGTGAGATAAACAAGTTGTCCAATAGCTGTATGAATCAATGAGAGAAGGAGAGAGAAGAATGTGTGAGTAATGATGATGTCAAATGAGGTGAGAAGTCACTTGTATTTATAAAAGTCGTTGAGGGTGAAGAGTCATGTCCATTGGGCTTCATGAGCGTACATAATGATGTCGCTAACCTAAACAATTTGCCCATGTGCGGGCATAAATTCAAAAACATACTTTTGCTTGTCCAATTGGTTTATCTTTATATCAATTTTGGTCCTCTCGAAAAGATGAATTTAATGCAATCATGCAATCATCATCTCCATCAAATGCATTGTCCCAAGGTGGTATTTGGCCTAGTTGCCAATTTTAATAGTTAATTTATCCTCTCTTGAATTTATTGTGTTGCATGATTGTTACCAAGACACCCTTGCAACTCTAGAGCACATATTCTCCTAAACCTCCTTGACCTTAAAGCCCTTTGCTAGAAAAAATTGATTGAAAATTTTTACCAACCCAAAAAAACCAAATTCATGAACAGTGTTCATGTGAATTGTTGATGGAGCATATGTATTATATTCTTGTGGTGCAATATAAAGAACTTATCGTGCTTTGCTTAATAATATAAAAAGATCATTTCAAAAAGCCCAATTGGCTGGCTCAAGCAGTTACGTGCTTTGAGCTCCATGCAAGAGATCCCAAGGACATGGTAAATTTTAGGGGCAAATTTTAGCCCAAGGGTGAAATTTAAGGGGTTTTACATTTTAGAGGGGCAAAATTTTTATAAAACACCCATTTTATATAGTTAGCCCAACTTTTATTTAAAAAATAATTATTTTTTTCATTTTAGCCCAAAAAAAGGGGCGGCTAAACCATGCAAAGACTGATTTGGCCCGATTCGCCTGGGTTGGGAGGTTACATTCTCTTACAATCGCCCGATTTTTTGCTTTGCAAGGTTAAATTCGTTTGCAATTGCCCATTTTCTGGTTTTTCTGGTTTGGGAGTTTGGATTTGGTCCCAATTGCCCTGATTTCTTGGTTTTCAAATGGAGGGCAAGGGTGATTCGGTGAACGGCTCCCTGATTTCCTGGTTTTCAAATCGATGGTCGCCTGTATAAATTTGATAGTTTCGGATTCCTCAGTTTGTGAATCCTCCATTTCTAATTTTTGAATTGGTGACTCATTGCAAGCAGCGCTAGGGTATACATTTTGTAACCAGGCGGGCACCAACCTTACCACTTGTGGGCTTCGTTCACTGGAAGCGAGACTCCATTTACTCAGGAAATTGACAAGTTATGGCCGATAATCACCTGAGACTATTGAACCGAAGGAATTGACTAGGTTATGATAGCGAGTGGATTCATCATAGGCATGATAGGTAGAAACAAACACAAAGGTGGAGGTAATAGTGTAACCGTGTCAAGATTAAGTTCCAGATGATACAAAGGAGGAATTGACCAGGTTATGATAGCGAGTGGATTCATCATAGGCATGATAGGTAGAAACAAAAACAAACGCAGAGGTAATAGTGTAATCGTGTCAAGATTAAGTTCTAGATGATACAAAGGAGGAATTGACGAAGTTATGATAGCGAGTGGATTCATCATAGGCATGATAGGTAGAAAGTTAGAAACAAAAACAAAGGTGGAGGTAATTGTGTAACCGTGTCAAGATTAGTGTACCTTCCATATCGAAACCCTAAAGCGGGGGGGGTAGCATGGCTAACAATAGTAATTCTATCTTGATGGTCCTATGATAATTGAACTGAAATTCGACCATCTATCAGGAAAAGCGTTTTCTATGGATTTCTTGCGGTCTATCGAAGTTTCAGTGAAGCAGAGTTTGAATCAGGTTCAGTAGGTTGAAGCCGAAACGCAAAAGGTGATGGATGGACTAAATGATGAAAGATTAAGGAATGCTATTGGCAAACGCTTCCCTTCTAAAATTTATCAGTATGGGCTTCAGGTCTTGGTGCCAGAATTGGTGAAGGAATTTTTCTATAATTGTTCTACAAGTGAAAATAGGGTTGATCATACGAGGAAGGCTGCAGATTCAGACAACATCCTGGTTGGCCTTCTAACATATTTAGGATCTCCCCTGAAGCACCTGAGAAAAAGGGTGTGTCACTTGTAGGAAAGACCTTCCACCACTCTCTCGGTTGTGGCACTGTGATGTAGAATTATGGTATTCCCTCTCTAAGTCGCATCTTTCTTTCGGATTTAGACTTCATTGTTATTTGTAGATTCCAATTATTTTCAAAGAAAAAACCTCTCTATTTTTCTTGTTTGAAAATATGATCTTCACTAATTAGGTTTTGAACATGTGATCTTCATTAAGTAGGTTTTGATTTTGAGTCGGCAAAACTCAAGCCTCAAACTTAACTCTATGCTTATTAGGCGCCCGCATGCTCATTATGTCTTGGGAGTTCCATACTGTTCACTTAGTTTTTTTTATCATCATGGTCTACCCATTTAGGATGTAGCTCATAGTGGTCCCAGCGAGCTTAGTCAATCTCCAAATCATTCTTTCCAAAATAATTTGATAATGTAACTCAGATGGGTATCTGAACAGTAACAGATCATTAATTTGCCTCTACATGCCTGGAAGAAAGGGCTGGCTCTACTCATACCAATGTAAGTAGGCAACAAAGTATGGTAGAGAAGGTGCGCTAGCTGTACTATATTACAGTAATGAAACATAACCTATCTGTTGTTTTACTCCTGCAAGGTAATTTAACCATTTATACATATTTGAGAAGCTCGCCGGTGATGACTGAAAATAAGCAAGAGAACGACTCGGGGGAAATCATCATCTTGAGGGTTTAGACTTTGATCTGATATTTGATATAAACCTAGAAACTGGAGCGAAAACACACACAACATTTCAATGGAGTTTTGACATTTCTTCTGTGTGTTTTTGTCGATCTAACTATGCTACAACACTTATCTGCCATTAACATCGCTACAACTAACTCAGTTTGGCCAAAAGAAACTTATAGGTGAAAAGCTTTGCTATATACTGCTAAATAGTGACCATAATTTTTGTTAATGTTATACAAAAATAGCAATGGCGACATAAGTAAATGTATCCACGCCACACAGAAAAATTTGAAGTGGAGGAAATTTTTTTTGGTTAAAAATAACTCCAGAGTTATATATTACTTGGGAGGAGAATGAAGCAAAGTTTCAATTACAAAGGACAAGGAGGTACAAGACGTCTTGCACCCTACTATGGTAGCAACTGTTCCATCTCCTGTCCTATGTGTTGGCTATGATATAAGGCTTCTCTCTTTCATAGATTCCCCTATCTCTGTCACTCCTCTTCCCACCATCTTTTCTTTCCCGGCTCTTGTCTCCTTATAAGGCCCCGGAGGTATTTAGGTTAGGGCTATCTGTCTGACTCAACGTGGCCTATTCTTAACTTCTTTCTGAACCGATGCTTTAATCATCAGACCTACTCACTTTGGAGGGTTTTGGCCCCCAAAAGTTAATTATTTGAGGACTGTGGTTATTGTTAAGTCTTAGTCTTTGGCTCTTGGCTAGGCTCTTGCTCAGCTTTTGCTCTGGCTTTGGCTCTGGCTCTAGCTCTGCTCAAGATTTTCCTGAGATACTTGTCTGGTGCCTAAGAAATAATGAAACACCCATCTTCTTTAAACTTTGGATGTTCATAGCTTGCACTTTGCAATCGATTCTTCAGAGTCCGTACAAAGCCTCAGAATACATGTGCCCTAGCTACAGTTATTCAGGAACTTGGTGTTCCAAAACTATTGATCTCCATTTTTTTCAGGATATAAACTCATAAACTCAAGCAAGAGCACTAACAGTTCAACTGAGTTTTGACATTTCCTTTGTGTTTTCATGATCTAACAATGTTGCAACACTTCTTTGCCATTAAAATCACAACAACTAACAAAGTATGAGCAAAGCAAAATCTTGTAGGTGGAAATCTCCACAGTATAAGGGTAAATGTTGTGCATACTATCTGTTACTGTCAGAGAGAAACAGTAACAGCAGCATAAGTAAAGACTTGCACACTACAGTGACCATACAAAGTTTGAACTAGAGAAAAACCTTTTCCAGGTAAAAAAAGAAATGAGACATATATTACTAGGGAGGGTAATGAAACAAAATTTAAGTTATGCTAATTTTGGTATCTAGGGCCAAACTCCATGAGGGTCTACTTATTCATGGCAGTTGATATTTTTCTTGGATCCCTCTCGTCAAGAGGTGTAGGATTGATCTAAAGATCATCCAATTCTGACATGTATTCATGGAGATATGAATTTACTTGTGTTATGGGACAATTCGTCAAGGTCGGTTAGCGACCAAATTGCCCCCACTTGTGCTCGACATTTTAGTATAAAAAGAGGTGGCTTGCTAGTCATTTGGACACACTCTTCTTGTGATCTCTTCCTCTCCACTTATCTTTGGGCTTTGGTGGGAGGAGAGATCCTAAGAGACTAAGCTGCCCTAAGAAGAGTTGCCCTATATCAAAATGCAACCATGGAAGAAGCCTTAGTGTTATCATGGAGAAGACTCTACGCTGTCAGGGAGAAGGCTAAACGCTGCCATAGAGAAGCTTAACGCTGGTATGAAGAAGCCCTAACCGCTGGCCTAATGATGCCCTAACTAACACATAGTCATGAAAGCAGAAGCCCTAACGCAGTCAAGGAAGAAGGTAATATCACAACAAGGAAGTGAGTCCTAAGTAAAGACTTCTAGATGCTAAGATATGAGGATCATGTTATGCCCTAGTCGAGGGTCTAAAGGGAGTTTATGCAGCAGAGGAGACATGTCTACGCAGCAAGGAGATGTCATCTAAACCAATGTTTTAAAACTCCGACTCCGACTCCGACTCCGAAACGGTAACGACTCGGCCGGCTCGTTTTCAATGACTCGGTCGTTGTAAAAAATACATTAAATATTTAGTTTTTTTTATAAAAAAACATAATTTTGAAGATTTTAAACATAATTTTAAAGATTTTCATTCATGTTTCCAAACACACAGCATTATAATATAGATGGAAGACAACATATGATCAAAGTTTTATTGCGGACTCGGTCCGTTTCGGCACATTTCAATTCAGCAACATAGATAGGGAACTGACAAAAACTAGAGCAAAAGGAAACACAATGACAACAACTGCCCATTGCTTATCAATATTTGGTTCTTTTGGATTTAAACATCAATATGATCCATGAATTGCTAAGGATGATGGGTGAATATGCTTTTATTAAAAATGATTGGTTCTAGTTGTGTCCAGGAAAGATGCATATCCACCCAGGCCAATCTAAAATTATCAAGTTGTGTCATTACAAAAATGTAACATAAATCATATTGTATTAAAACCACCATGATTGCTCCATAAGTTGTGCTTCCCCTTTTGGTTGTTCTTTGGAGCTATAAAATTGAAATAATGCCCATGGCAATGTGCCATGTGTAGACTTCACAACTCTGTATGATCGATACTTACATCCACCAAGAGATTAGATTCATTCAAATCTCGATACCTGACATAGACTGAAAATTAGTTCAAACTAGCTTGTATATATTCACATGCAAACGCAAAGCCAAACGAAGAAAATTCAGCAATAAGTTCGTATTTAGCACAGAATAGAAGTGATTGATGATGACTCGATAATCATCATTTCTATTAGTGGTTTAATTTATAATATAGAACTAGATTGATAGGCAACAAGAAGATAATCAAGCTCATCTTCAAAGGGGTGTGCAGTGAATTAGCTTTTCCTCATATTTTCTTCTCATTTTGTGCAAGATGGCTTATCATGAATGCACGTTCCCTAAAGCAGTAATGTATCCTTAGAAATAGCATCTATGTTGATTTTATTGGACCGTAGGCACATTTCAATTCAGCAACATAGATAGGGAACTGACAAAAACTAGAGCAAAAGGAAACACAATGACAACAACTGCCCATTGCTTATCAATATTTGGTTCTTTTGGATTTAAACATCAATATGGTAACCCGGCCGTTTTATTGCGGACTCGGTCCGTTTCGGCCGAGTCATTGATGACTCCGAGTCATTGCTGACTCGGCCGTCCGAACCGGGTTACCCACCGAGTCACTGCCCAGGCCTATGAAACGGACCAACTCGGCCGAGTTGGAGTTGACCCGGCCGTTTCTTAAAACATTGATCTAAACCACAGTCACTAGAAGCCTCTATGCTGCCCTAAAATGAAGGTTCTATGCAGCATGATGTAGGATCCTTTCACGTTGGGCAGAGGAGCCCTTAACTACCCCTAGACGCAGTCAAAAGGAAGACGGTTCAAGCATGCCCTAACCACAGTCTTATGTGTCACAAGTTGGTGCCCTAGACGCAGTCAATACATAGTCCATGGAGTGAATTAAGTCGCAATTAAGGAGAGTGCTATAAGCAGCTCAAGGTGGCTCCAAATAGCAGCATGTAAATGTGCACTAGGACGCGGTTATTAGAGGCCTCAATCCATAGTTGAGGAGGATTGTTCGAGGTAGCTCTTACTCATTGTTTTCATGCGAAAAGTAATTGGTTGTTGTCCTGAAAGAAGTCTTACACAGTCATCTAGCCACTTGTTGTAGGTGACAGCATGGTTACGTTTTGGTATGATATGCTAAGCATAAATATTCAATGAAGAGAAGCTATGGGGTTGTTGTTTGAAGGTTGAATGGATCACTGAATGAATGAGACCTGTTGGAAGAATAGATTGCTACAGTGAGTTGCTTTGCTAGGCTGCAATCCATAGCAAGTAGCTAAGCTTGTTCCATGGGAATAGTGCAACATAGTATGATGGGTGCAGCATGATGTATTG
This sequence comes from Pinus taeda, assembly GCA_000404065.3. Taxonomy (NCBI): domain Eukaryota; kingdom Viridiplantae; phylum Streptophyta; class Pinopsida; order Pinales; family Pinaceae; genus Pinus; species Pinus taeda. The sequence goes on along the minus strand of APFE030577614.1, from coordinate 16,572 downwards.
CAGTATGCATTGAGAGTGTGATGGGTGCAGCATAGTGCTATGAAGGCTACAGCCTAGTGCAGCGTGCCAGTGATGATGCAGCATAGTACTGATTGGGTGCAACTCTGCGATGGCAGCAACGCAGTGATGAGAGGAGCTCATGATGATGAGGTGCAGCACAGTGATAAGTGCAGCACAGTGATGAGTGCAGCGTGGTGATGGAATCACCTTGGAGAACCACTTGAAGCAATATGCCTTCACCTGAGTTCAAATCAGCTACCTCCTATGTTATCTTCTTAGTGAAGATCTCTGCTCTTATTGTGACAAGTCAAAATGTTGACTTCTAATGTATATGTACTATCTCTCTCTCTGTTGAACTATTGAAGAACATAAGAAGAATTGATCAATGGTTTCCCCACATTGGGGTTTGTCCCTGGTTGGTGCCACATCTTGTATCCTCTTGTCTTGGCCTGTTTTCTGCGATTTATGTTTATGTTCTATCTACATTTTACTATTGTGCTAAATGTGATTGCTAATCTGCAATTGATATTGAGCTAATATCGAAAATTCAAGTAAATTTGCTCTCAACATAGAACATACCTAAAATTAACATGGTTTCAGAGTTGAGGTGAAGATAAATCCCAAGCAAGAGTGAAAGAGCAATCATCAAAGACAGTTGGAAAGGAAAAAAAGGCTCAATGGGTTCCTCATCCCTCTTCAAATTCACCAAGGGTGAAGTCGAAGCAAAGAAGATTATCAAAGTGGCGCAGTGGAAGCATCTGGTGGCCTACCTACAGGTCACTTCAATGGGAAGTCCGGATCTAAGGGTGGAAGGAAAGGCAAATGCCTTGCTTGCAATGAGTTTGGCCATTATGCAAAGGAGTGTCCGGATAGAAAGGACACATCACTTGATAATGATATCAATCATTCTAGGGGCATATTCAATGAGTGAAGGAATGATAGGGCAAAGGAAAAAGGGATGCAGGTCATCAAGGAAATGGTTGACTCTTCAAAGAAAGCAAGAAACTCCAGGTATGAAGAATCAAATGTTGTTTCTGATAAGCTAAAGGAGTACTATCTTATATTGGCCCTCTCCACTACTTCTCCTCCATACTCTTTGGGAATCTGGCTTATTGATAGTAGTGCTTCAAGGCACTTCATCGGATAGAAGGAAACCCTCTTTATGTACCTGATCTCAAGAAGAACATAGTGTCCATTTCGGCAATGGAAGTCAAAGGTTTCAAGGTGGCATTCATCAATGGAGAGGTACGTGTTTGAAAATGGAATTTTCAAGATACTTTTACTCATGGGTTCAGGGTTGGCAATTTCTTTCAAGTTGCAGGAAGTCCATTAGGGACCATGTTGTGTGACACATCTCTTCAATGGCATCGGAGGTCTAATTATTATGGGGCCCTACCCAATGTGAGTCAGATGCTGATAGGGATGCCTGAATTCAAGAAGAGCGTGAAGGTACATGCCCGAAATGTACCAATGGAAATCTTACAAGGGGACCATTCCCCTCATGTAAAAGCAAGACCACAAATTTGAAACAACCCAAAGGGTTTGAGATTCATGATCGAGAATCTCATGTATGCAGCTAGAAGAAAGCCCTCTATGGCTTGAAGCAAGCATCCCGTGCTTGGTATGAAAGGATAGACAGCCATCTGATGAAGTTGAGATTCACTAGGAGTGAAGCAGAGCCAAACCCTTGCTTGAAGATTGTGGATGTTAGACCTCTCATACTGGCACCTTATGAGGACGACCTCTTTCTGGCAAGTGCAAACCCTCTCATTTGCAAAAGTAAGAGGGAGTTGGATTCCGGATTTGGAGTGGTGGATTGCAAGCCCGTGACTACCTTGATGAAGCCTAACTTTAAGAAGTCATACGGTACTGATGCCAAACCTAATTTGGGAAATGCCTCCGAGTTTCATAAACTTATTCTAGCATTAATGTTCTTGGTGAACTCCCGTTTGGATATATGTTTTGCAGTTAGCATCTTGAGCTCATATATGGTTGAGCTTTACTGGACTAGTGCCAAGAATCATTTGAGATATCTTCAGGGCACAATCTCTCATGGATTGAGATACACTGCCGGAAATGTGAAGCTGCATGATTATTTCGATGCTAATTAGGCAGACATTGTGGAGGATCGCAAGAGCACTTATGGGTGCTAGTTCTCTTTGAGTTCTGCTTTGATATCCTGGATGAGCAGGAAGCAGAAATCGGTTTCTTTGAGCACCGCTGAGGCCGAATACATAGTTACAAGTATGATCTCGTGTGAAGCTGCCTGGTTGTGGAAACTCTTCAATGAGTTGTTTGGACACGTGCTGGATACCATCGTGATCTTCTGTGACAACCAGAGGGGGATTCGATTGTTAACGAAGCCCGTGTTCTATGATCGCTCCATGCATATAGACATCAAGTACCACTTTATCTAGGATATGGTACATCGAGGAGCAAGGAGGCTCCTTCATATTGAGACTGATGTTCAGGTGGCCGATATTCAGATGAAGCCCCTGGGAAAGGTCAAACTCTTAACTTTCCGAGAACGACTAGGAGTCGTGGAGAGGTTCTCTCCTGAAGGTCCTGTATAACATGGACATTGAGCTCTGGGAGCTCTGGGGGGCTTGGGGGTACATCGTGGAGCAATGAACAATCATAGGGTGAATGGTTCCGCCTTCCCCTAGTGGTTCGCTACATAGGCAGGATGAGTGGTTCATCCTTCTCCCGCTGAGACACAGTCATAGGTTGAGCAGTTCAGCCTTCCCCTAGTGATTTGTTGTGTACAGGGTGAGTGGTTCAGCCTTCCCCTGGGATACCATGTAGCCAGGATGAGTGGTTCATCTTTCTCCTGTCGAGACATCCTACCCATGCAGTCTGGGACTCATGGGAAGTACCTCTCATCTGGCCAATGAGTAGGGAAATGAGGATAGGGACCATAGTAGTACCGATGAACGCATCGTGTATCTACTGTACTCCCTATGCTAGGATGATATTGATCTGGGATCAATTGGAACTGACTTCAGGTCAATAAGAGTGATATAACTCACTCTCTTTTGGAACTGACTTCAGGTCAGTAAGAGTGATATAACTCACTCTCTTTTGGAACTGATTTTGGATCAGTAAGAGTGGTTTGACACACTCTTTATTAGGAACTGATTTTAGATCAATAAGAGTGATATGAGACACTCTCTATTATATGGGACTGACTTCGGGATAGTCGAGGATGGTATGATACATTCTCGACCACTCCTTCTTCTTAGTTCAGTAGCGCAGAGCAGTGCAGGGCACTGATGGCAGAGATAGTACAATTTGGCAGATGGATTAGCAGATGGAGTTCTCCCTAGTCAAGAAGGAATGTTAAAATTGGCAATTAGGGCCAAACTCCATGTGAGTCTACTTATTCATGGCAGCTGATATTTTTCTTGGATTCCTCTCGTCGAGAGATGTAGGATTGATCTAAACATCATTCAATTCCGACATGTGTTCATGGAGATATGAATTTATTTGTGTTATGGGACAATTCGTCAAGGTCGGCCAACAACCAAATTGCCCCCACTTGTGCTCAACATTTTAGTATAAAAAGAGGTGGCTTGCTAGTCATTTGGACACACACTCTTCTTGTGATCTCTTCCTCTCCACTTGTCTTTGAGTTTTGGTGGGAGGAGAGATCCTAAAAGACTACGCTGCCCTAAGAAGAGTTGCCCTAGATCAAAATGCAGCCATAGAAGAAGTCGTAGTGTTATCATGGAGAAGGCTCTACACTGTCAGGGAGGAGGCTAAACGCTGCCATAGAGAAGCTCAGCGCTGGTATGCAGAAGCCCTAACTGTTGGTCTAATGATGCCCTAACTAACACACAGTCATGAAGGCAGAAGCCCTAACGCAGTAAAAGAAGAAGGTAATATCACAGCAAGGAAGTGAGTCCTAAGTAAAGACTTCTAGACGGTGAGATATGAGGATCATGTTATGCCCTCGCCATAGGTCTAAAGGGAGTTTATGCAGCAGAGGAGACCTGTCTACGCAGTAAGGAGATGTCATCTAAACCGCAGTCACTAGAAGCCTCTATGCTACCCTAAAATGAAGGTTTTATGCAGTATGATGTAGGATCCTTTCACATTGGGCAGAGGAGCCCTTAACTACCCCTAGACGCAGTCAAAAGGAAGACGGTTCAAGCATGCCCTAACCGCAATCTTATGTGTAACAAGATGGTGCCCAGACGTAGTCAATACACAGTCCATGGAGGGAACTAAGTCGCAGTTAAGGAGGGTACTATAGGCAGCTCAAGGTGGCTCCAAACAACAACATTTAAATGTTGATTTTGGGTAGCATCGGATGTGCTCTAGCCATGAAATTTGGTGGAGAGGTTGGGGCACATGAGATCTCCAAAGGGTTTGGGCAGATTCTAAACAGATCAGAAGATATTAAAATAATTAATATTTTTAATGGAGTCCCTAAGTCTAAACTTAGGGAAAATAAAGTATTAATGTGTATTAATAAGAATTTGTGTTAGAGTGGTCCAAAAGACATGGATTAAGCCAGATCTAATCTTAGCCGTTGATTAGGGACTTAATCTCGGCCGTTGAGATGTCAACAGGAAAAGTATAAAAGGAGGCTTAAGGGTCACTTGGAGAATACACCAGAGTGACCAGTCATTCTATTCTCTAGAACGAGGGTTTGCTAAGAGAGATAGAATCAGTGATCAGAGAGCAGCTGAGGGGCATTGAGTACAGAGAAACAGAGAGGCAGAGATAGTGTCGGGAGAGTAGCAAAGCAGCCAAAGAGAGTGACACAGGGCCACGCAGAGGCAGCTAAGTGTTGCGCAGAGCACCAGAGAGGCGAGTGTAGCTGACGCAGAGGCTCAGAGAGCTTACGCAAGGCCTCCTAGGGCTGACGCAGGCCAAGATAGGCTAACGCAGGGCCAGCACTGGGCTAGGAGAGGCTGACGCAGTCCACATTAGGCAGACGTTGGGGTTTCTTGGGCAGATTGGTGCTGAGTAGCTGCCAGAAGGATTATCCGGGGTTTCAGCCAGTAGATTTGTCAAAAACGAAGAGGTATTACTGCTAAGGAAATTCTCTGTTGCGTAGGCCAGTTTCGACACCCAGATTGTACTCTGATATTGCTTAATAAGAAAACCCTCAAATAGTTGCACCGGTTTTCCCACAATGGGTTTTTCCGGGGACATTATTCCAAAAATAATGGTGTGTTTGTTTTTGTTTCTTTTTAGTTGTTGATCTGTAATATGTTGAGCATGCACTAGTGTTTATTTTCAGTATTTACATTGTAAATAACTTGTTAAGGAAAATAACAAGTAGGTAGGAATAAATCAGATAAAGTGCATGGAGGGTTTCTAACTAAATAAACTTAGAAACTTCAACATGGTATTAGAGCGTGATTACAGATCACAAGAGGACTAAAAGACATCAGCCGAGCGGAGAAATAGTAACAAAAAACAGTTGTCCCGAGGTGACAAAAGTTGTTTCTAGCAGCGCAGAAGCCAAGGAGTGTGACGCAAGGCGACGCAGAGGCATCCGGGAGTTGCGCAGTGCCTCAGAGAGGCCAGCGTTGCTGACGTAGAGGGCCAGAGGGTTGACACAGGGCCTCCCAGAGCTGATGCAAACCCATCCGGGCAGACGTAGGGCCAACGTGAGGCAGAGAGGGGTTGACGCAGTCTACAGATAGGCAGTTGCTAGGGTTTAGAAGGCTTCAGGAGTATTGCAAAGTGAAGCTGGTGAGGTACTGTAGTCAGAATAGTACCTGACAGAGCAAGGCCAAAAGAGTTGCTACCGAGGGTTTCTAACTGAGGAATCCGGATCAGTGGTGCGGTTGCACAAGACAGTCAGAGTAGGGGGCATCTCGACAAGTAGCAAAAGGATTTCTTGGAGGGAAATCAAGACTCAGAGGGAATCCAGAAGAGAATTTCTAGACGGGAAGTAGAGACTCAGAGGAGTCGAACAGAGAACTTCCAGGAGGGAAGTAGAGGAGCATCATAGTACTACATGGAGTAAGAGACCAGGATAAACTGGACGGAGCATCGAACTTCGCAGTCTGGAAAGCCAAAATCTTATACGTACTTGACAGGAATCGTGTCAAGAACTTCGCCTTGAAGGTTATAGCTGTCCCAGTCGACCCCAATGATAATGATAGGTACAAGGAGGCGATGGCAAGGGCCAAAAGCATTATCCTTGATGGGGTCAAGGATCATGTAGTACCACACATAGCCGAGAAGGAAACGACATTTGAGATGTGGGAGGCTCTCAAGAAACTGTACCAGCATACTTCTGTGCAAAGAAGAATGTTGCTCGAGAATCAGATGAGGTCGTATCAGATGAAGAAGGGACAATCAATTGACACCTTCCTTGAAGGACTGAATGAGATCCGAGATCAGTTGACTGCTATAGGGGCGACACCGGATCAAGAGCTAATGGTGAGGACAGCCCTGAATGTTGTCTCAAAAGACTGGGAAGTGTTTGTCCAGAGTATACTGGGCAAAGGGACACTTCCACCTTGGGACGAGATGTGGGCAGCTCTTCACCAGGAAGAGATCAGATGGCAGTCGAAGACAGGTAGCAGCAGCAAGGGGATCAAAGTCAAGCAAGAGGAGGAAGATGTGGCCCTAGCATCTGAGAGAAAGCAGGAAAAGCGGAAGAAGAAAGATCTCTCCAAGATCAAGTGCTTCCACTGTGGGGAGCTGGGTCATTATGCGACCCAGTGTCCAAGGAAGAATAGTAAGGGAGAGTCTTCCGAGACTAAGGCAGCGCCAGCACGGGCAGAGAAGGAAGTTTTGACAGACGATGACTGTGCCATGAGTGCACACACGCCACTTGAGCGGAAGTGGGGAGACATCGAGCTGTAGTCAGGTGGACTACAGGCGATAAGGGAGCCCCGTCGAGGAGTAGCAGGACTTGCTGAGTGGGTAGAGACGGATGCGGATGGAGCGGCAAAGAGAGCTACAGTGCAGGAGTCCCGAGACAGTGCGAGGCTAGCAGGTTGCAGTAGTGCGAGAGGCACATGAGTGTTGCACCAGTGCAGGAAGGCACAGAGAGGTGTGCAACGGTGCAAGATGCAGGGAGTTGTTGTAGCAGTGCAGAGGTTAGAGAGGGAGCACTTGTTAGCGGCAGAGGGAGCTTCAGCATCAATGGGTGTCTCTAGCCCAACAGGGAGGTTAGTTGGGAGATCAGTTACTTACTTCTCAGTAACTGAGTTGCAGTGCAGCAGTGGGCAACACGATGCAGCATAATGAAAGGAGGTGCAGTGCGGATACAGTTATGGGAGAAAGGACCAGCAGTAGCACGGATGCAGAGGGAGTTGTCGTACAGATGCAGCAGTGGCAGTGGCAGAACCATGGGCAGTAGTATAGGATGCAGCAATGCAGAGGATGTTGGGCAGGAAGGCCTAGCATCAGCACAGGTACCAATGTCGAATGATCAGAGTAATACTCAGTGAGGAGTATTGCTAGAGCACAGTCCTCGCTAAGAGGGAGTGTTGATGTGCGGTAGCATCGGATGTGCTCTAGCCACGAAATTTGGTGGAGAGGTTGGGGCACATGAGATCTCCAATACCCAGAAAGGGTTTGGGCAAATTCTAAACAGATCAGGAGATATTAAAATAATTAATATTTTTAATGGAGTCCCTAAGTCTAAACTTAGGGAAAATAAAATATTAATGTGTATTAATATGAATCTGTGTTAGAGTGGTCCAAAAGACATGAATCAAGCCAGATCTAATCTTAGCCGTTGATTATGGACTTAATCTCGGTCGTTGAGATGTCAACAGGAAAAGTATAAGAGGAGGCTTGAGGGTCACTTGGAGAATACACCAGAGTGATCAGTCATTATATTCTCTAAAACGAGATTTGCTAAGAGAGATAGAATCAGTGATCGGAGAGCAGTTGAGGGGCACTGAGTACAGAGAAACAAAGAGGCAGAGATAGTGTCGGGAGAGCAGCAAAGCAGTCAAAGAGAGTGACGCAGGAGCAGCCAGTGCTCATGCAGGGCCACATAGAGGCAGCTAAGTGTTGTGCAGAGCACCAAAGAGGCCAGCATAGCTGACGCGGAGGCTCAAAGAGCTAACGCAGGGCCAGCGCTGGCCTAGGAGAGGCTGACGCAGTCCAAATTGGGCAGACACTGGGGTTTCTAGGGCAGATCGGTGCTGAGTAGCTGTCGGAAGGATTATCCGGGGTTTCAACCAGTAGATTTGTCAGAAACAGAGAGGTATTACTGCTAAGGAAATTATCTATTGGGTATGCCAGTTTCGGCACCCAGATTGTACTCTGATACTGCTTAATAAGAAAACTCTCAGATAGTTGCACTGGTTTTCCCACATTGGGTTTTTCCGGGGACATTAGTCCAAAAAAAACGGTGTCATATGGTGTGTTTGTTTCTGTTTCTTTTTAGTTGTTGATCTGTAATATGTTGAGCATGCACTAGTGTTTATTTTCAGTATTTACATTGTCAATAACTTGTTAAGGAAAATAACAAGTAGGTAGGAATAAATCAGATAAAGTGCATGGAGGGTTTCTAACTAAGTAAACTTAGAAACTTCAACAGTAAATGTGCACTAGGACGCAGTCATTAGAGGCCTCAATCCGCAGTTGAGGAGGATTGTTCGAGGTAGCTCTTACTCGTTTTCAGGAGGAAAGCAATTCGTTGTTGTCCCGAAAGAAGTCTTACACAAGTCATCTAGCCACTTGTTGTAGGTGACAACATGGTTACGTTTTGGTATGATATGTTAAGCATAAGTATTCAATGAAGAGAAGCTATGGGGTTGTTGTTTGAAGGTTGAATGGATCACTGCATGAATGAGATCTGTTGGAAGAATAGATTGCTATAGCCAGCTGCTTTGCTAGGTTGCAAGCCATAGCAAGCAACTAAGGCTATTCCATGGGAATAGTGCGGCATTGTATGATGGGTGCAGCGTGATGTATTGCAGTATGCATTGAGAGTATGACAGGTGCAACATAGTGCTATGAAGGGTACAGCCTAGTGCAGCTTGCCAGTGATGATGCATCATAGTAATGATTGGGTGCAGCACTGTGATGGGAGCAGCACTGTGATGGGAGCAGCACAGTGATGAGAGCAACTCATGATGATGAGGTGCAACACAGTGATGAGTGCAGCATGGTGATGGAACCACCTTAGAGAATCAATTGAAGCAGTATGCCTTCACCTGAGTTGAGATCAGCTATCTCATGTGTTATCTTCTTAGTGAAGATCTCTGCTCTTATTGTGACAAGTCAAAATGTTGACTTCTGATGTATATGTATCATCTCTCTCTCTCTGCTGAACTATTGAAGAACATAAGAAGAATTGATCAAGGGTTTCCCCACATTGGGGTTTGTCCCTAGCTAGCGCCACATCTTGTGTCCTCTTGCCTTGGCTTATTTTCTGCGATTTATGTTTATGTTCTATCTACATTTTCCTATCGTGCTAAATGTGATTGCTAATCTGGAATTGATATTGAGCTAACATGGAAAATTGAAGTAAATTTGCTCTCAGCATAGAACATACCTAAAATTAACATGGTTTCAGAGCTGAGGTGAAGACAAAGCCCAAGCAAGAGTGAAAGAGCAATCATCGAAGACAGTTGGAAAGGACAAAAAGGCTCAATGGGTTCCTCATCCGTCTTCAAATTCACCAAGGGCAAAGTCGAAGCAAAGAAGATTATCAAAGTGGCGCAGCGGAAGCATCTGGTGGCCTACCTACAGGTCACTTCAATGGGAAGTCTGAATCTAAGGGTGGAAGGAAAGGTAGATGCCTTGCTTGCAATGAGTTTGGCCATTATGCGAAGGAGTGTCCAAATAGAAGGGACACATCACTTGATGATGATATCAATCATTCCAGGGGAATCTTCAATGATTGAAGGAATGACAAGGCAAAGGCAAAAAGAATGCAGGTCATCAAGGAAATGCTCGACTCTTCAAAGAAAGCAAGGAACTCCAGGTATGAAGAATCAAATGTTGTTTCTGATAAGCTAGGGGACTATTATCTTATATTGTCCCTCTCCACTACTTCTCCTCTAGACTCTTTGGGAATCTGGTTTATTGATAGTAGTGCTTCAAGGCACTTCATCAGATAGAAGGAAGCTCTCTCTAATTTGATAGAGAAGGAAACAATCGTGGAGATTATACTTGGAGTCAATGCCACCTATCTCGAAAAGGGTGTAGGGAATGCTACCCTTCAATTGAATGGGAGTAGCACGATTCATTTACAAGAAGTTCTTTATGTAGTTGATCTCAAGAAGAATTTGGTGTTCATTTCGGCAACAGAAGTCAAAGGTTTCAAGGTGGCATTCATCGATGGAAAGGTAAATGTTTGAAAATGGAATTTTCAAGATACTTTTACTCATGGGTTCAGGGTTGGCAATTTGCATCAAGTTGCAAGAAGTCCATTAGGGACCATGTTGTGTGACACATCTCTTCAATGGCACCGAGGTCTGCTTATTATGGGGCCCTACCTAATGTGAGTCAGATGGTGACATGGATGCCTGAATTCAAGAAGAGCATGAAAGTACATGCCCGAGATGTACCAAAGGAAATCTTACAAGGGGACCATTCCCCTCATGTAAAAGCAAGACCATAGATTTGAAACAACCTGAGGGGTTTGAGATTCATGATCGGGACTCATGTATGCAAGTGGAAGAAAGCCCTCTATGGCTTGAAGCAAGCAACCCAGGCTTGGTATGAAAGGATAGGCAACTATCTGATGAAGCTGAGATTCACTAGGAGTGAAGCAAATCCAAACCCATGCTTGAAGGTTGTGGATGTTAGACCTCTCATACTGACACCTTATGAGGACGACCTCTTTCTGACAGGTGCAAACCCTCTCATTTGCAAAAGTAAGAGGGAGTTGGATTCTGGATTTGGAATGGTGAATTGCAAGCCCGTGACTACCTCGATGATGCCTAACTTTAAGAAGTTATGTGGTAGTGATGCTGGACCTGATTTGGGAAATGCCTCTGAGTTTCATAAACTCATTCTAGCATTAATGTTCTTGGTGAACTCTCGTTCGGATATATGTTTTGCAGTTAGCATGTTGAGCTCATATATGGTTGAGCTTCACTAGACTGGTTCCAAGAATCATTTGAGATATCTTCAGGGCACAATCTCTCATGGATTGAGATACGCTGCCAGAAATGTGAAGCTGCATGATTATTCCAATGTTGATTAGGCAAAAAGTGGAGGATCGCAAGAGCACTTCTGGGTGTTTGTTCTCTTTGAGTTTTGCTTTGATATCCTGGATGAGCAGGAAGCAAAAGTCGGTTGCTTTGAGCACCGCTAAGGCCGAATACATAGTTACGAGTATGACCTCGTGTGAAGCTGCCTGGTTGTGGAAACTCTTCAGTCAGTTGTTTGAACACGTGCTAGAAACCATCGTGATCTTCTGTGACAACTAGAGGGGGATTCAATTGTTGACGAATCCGGTGTTCTATGATCGCTCCATGCATATAGACATCAAGTACCACTTTATCTGTGATATGGTACATCGAGGAGCAAGGAGGCTCTTTCGTATTGAAACTGATGTGCAAGTCGCCGATATTCAGATGAAGCCCCTGGGAAAGGTCAAATTCTTAACTTTCTGAGAACGACTAGGAGTCGTGGAGAGGTTCTCTCTTGAAGGTCCTATATAACATGGACATTGAGCTCTGGGAGCTCTGGGAAATCTGGGGGGCATGGGGGTACATCGTGGAGCGATGAGAAACCATATGGTGAATGGTTCAGCCTTCCCTTAGTGGTCTGCCATGTAGGCAGGATGAGTGGTTCATCCTTCCCCTGTCGAGACATCCTACCCATGCAGTCTGGGACTCATGGGAAGTACCTCTCATCTGACCAATGAGTAGGGAAATGAGGATAGGAACCATAGTAGTACCGATGGACACATTGTGTATCTACTGTACTCCCTATGCTAGGATGATATTGATATGGGATCATTTGGAACTGATTTCGGGTCAGTAAGAGTGATATAACTCACTCTCTTTTGGAACTAATTTTGGATCAGTAAGAGTGGTTTGACACACTCTTTATTAGACACTGATTTTGGATCAATAAGAGTGGTATGAGGTACTCTCTGTTATATGGCACTGACTTCGGGTTAGTAGAGGATGGTATGATATATTCTCGATCACTTCTTCTTCTTCTTAGTTTAGCAGAGCAGAGTAGTGCAAGGCACTGATGGCAGAGATAGTACAGTCTGGCAAATGGATTAGCAAATGGAGTTCTCCCTAGTTGAGAAGGAGTGTAAAAATTGGCAACTAGGGCCAAACTACATGTGGGTCTACTTATTCATGACAGCTGATATTTTTCTTGGATTCCTCTCGTCGAGAGGTGTAGGATTAATCTAGATATCATCCGATTCTGACATGTATTCATGGAGATATGAATTTATTTGTGTTATGGGACAATTCGTCAAGGTCGGCCAACAACCAAATTGCCTCCACTTGTGCTCAACGTTTTAGTATAAAAGGAGGTGGCTTGCTAGTCATTTGGACACACACTCTTCTTGCGATCTCATCCTCTCCATTTATCTTTGGGTTTTGGTGGGAGGAGAGATCCTAAGAGACCACGCTGCCCTAAGAAGAGTTGCCCCTAGATCAAAATGCAGCCATGGAAGAAACCTTAGTGTTATCATGGAGAAGGCTCTACGCTGTCAGGGAGAAGGCTAAACGCTGCCATAGAGAAGCTTAACGTTGGTATGAAAAGCCTTAACCGCTGGCCTAATGATGCCCTATAACTAACACGCAGCCATGAAGGCAGAAGCCCTAAAGCAGTCAGGCGGGATGGTAATATCACAGCAAGGAAGTGAGTCCTAAGTAAAGACTTCTAGACACTGAGATATGAGGATCATGTTATGCCCTAGCCGCAGGTCTAAAGGGAGTTTATGTAGCAGAGGAGACCTTTCTACGCAGCAAGGAGATGTCATCTAAACCGCAGTCACTAGAAGCCTCTATGCTGCCCTAAAATGAAGGTTCTATGCAGTATGACATAGGATCCTTTCACGCTGGGCAGAGAAGCCCTTAACTACCCCTAGATGCAGTCAAAAGGAAGATGGTTCAAGCATGCCCTAACCGCAGTCTTATGTGTCACAAGCTGGTGCCCTAGACACAGTCAATACACAGTCCATGGAGGGAACTAAGCCGCAGTTAAGGAGGATGTTATAGGCAGCTCAAGGTGGCTCCAAACAACAGCATGTAAATGTGCACTAGGACACAGTCATTAGAGGCCTCAATCCGCAGTTGAGGAGGACTGTTCGAGGTAGCTCTTACTCGCTGTTTTCAGGAGGAGAGCAATTGGTTGTTGTCCTGAAAGAAGTTTTACACAGTCATCTAGCCACTTGTTGTAGGTGACAGCATGGTTACATTTTGGTATGATATGCTAAGCATAAGTATTCAATTAAGAGAAGTTATGGGGTTACTGTTTGAAGGTTGAATGGATCACTGCATGAATGAAACCTGTTGGAAGAATAGATTGCTACAGCCAGCTGCTTTGCTAGGCTGCAAGCCATAGCAAGCAGCTAAGGTTGTTCCATGGGAATAGTGCAACATAGTATGATGGTGCAGCATGATGTATTGCAGTATGCATTGAGAGTATGATGGGTACAGCCTAGTGCAGCTTGCCAGTGATGATGCATCATAGTAATGATTGGGTGCAGCACTGTGATGGGAGCAGCACAGTGATGAGAGCAGCTCATGATGATGAGGTGCAACACAGTGATGAGTGCAGCATGGTGATGGAATCACCTTAGAGAATCAGTTGAAGCAGCATGCCTTCACCTGAGTTCAGATCAGCTATCTCAGGTCTTATCTTCTTAGTGAAGATCTCTGCTCTTATTGTGACAAGTCAAAATGTTGACTTCTGATGTCTATGTACTATCTCTCTCTCTTTCCTGAACTATTGAAGAATATAAGAAGAATTGATCAAGGGTTTCCCCACATTGGGGTTTGTCCCTAGCTGGCGCCACATCTTGTGTCCTCTTGTCTTGGCTTGTTTTCTGTGATTTATGTTTATGTTCTATCTGCATTTTACTATCGTGCTAAATGTGATTGCTAATCTGGAATTGATATTGAGCTAATATGGAAAATTGAAGTAAATTTGCTCCCAGCATAGAACATACCTAAATTAACAAGTTACAAAGTAGAAAGAGGTACTAGATTTCTTGCACCTATACATTGCAGCAAGTGTTCAATCTCCTGATCTGTGTCTTGGCTGACGATGGCTTTCTCCCTTCGGCTACTTCCCCCATCTCTGTCACGTCCGCACCTTTTCCTTGGATTTTGTCTACTTAAAAAGTCCCAAAGGTAGTTAGGTTAGGGTTATGTGTCTTACGCAACATGGCCTCTTTCTAACTTGTTTCTGACCCGATTCATTATGGATCGTTCTTACTTCTGGTTCAGGATAATTATTCTGTGTTAGCAATATGACATCTTCAATGTTTTGATATTGGAAACATTAATAGTAAGCTAAAAAATTAAATCGTAGAAACATATAGATATTAAATACCCGAGTATTTTAATAGCCTAGTATATCTGTGATCATTATTAAAATCAAAATCTTTATTTGACATTGCTGTGGCAAATTAGTTTAGTACTCATTTTCTTCATTCCTAAAGCTTGGGACTAACTTCGTGCTCTTGATTATCATAATCAGCCTGTATAGGTTTGAAAAGTTGGGTATTGGAGTATCAGTACTGCAAGAACTGCAGAATCCAGCGTTGATTGAGTTTGAGCTAAACCTTGCTGCAGAGGCAAAATGTTTTTGAACCATATCCAGCCTTTTTGCTAAGAACGCGGGAAATTAGGAAGCGCTCTGGATTTTTCAGTGACTATACATCTAGTGGAAGCATAGGAAGTCTAGAAGCAAGCAATTGAATGGACGTTAGAACCCCACAGGGAATTCACAATTGTTAAATTGGCAACTAGGGCCAAACTCCATGTGGGTCGGCTTATTTATGGCAGCTGATATTTTTATTGGATCCCTCTCGTCGCGAGGTGTAGGATTGATCTAAAGATCATCCGATTCCGATAAGTATTTATGGAGATATGAATTTATTTTGTTTATGTAATTATTATCAAGCCGACCAGCTCTTACGTAGGCTCAGGTAGCCCAAACGTCGTGTCTATTCATCATCTACACGTTAGTATAAATAGATGAGGATTTGATGTCATTTGGGGACACATTCTTGAGTGATCTCTTCCTCTCCACGTCTTGGGTTTTTGGAGAAGGAGTGAGACACCAAGTGTGATACGCTGATCTTCAAGATGATGCCCTAATTTACACGCTGGAAATGGAGACACTCAGCCACAGATCAAGGAAGAGATTTATATGCTGTCCAGACAAGATGTTCTATACACAGTCAAAATACACAGTTATGAAGCAGTCAAGGCAGCACATAAATAAAAGGAGCGCAGTCATATTAAAGGAACGCAGTCATATAATATGGAGACAGTGATACGCAGCAAAGAAAACCTACGTGGACAGCCCTATCAATATACACAGTTCATAATAGATGAGATACGTGGACATTTCACGCTGTAGCATGCTGTCATATAATACGCAATATGGGAATGACGATATAACTTACCACATAGTCCATACAACGCACAGCACTTACACGCAGTCGATACAATGCACTTATATGTATACGCTGGACTGTACATACGATGGGCAGTAATATACGCTGCAGTACATAGGTTATATGTATACGCTGGACTGTACATACGATGGGCAGTAATATACGCTGCAGTACATAGGTTATATGTATACGCTGGACTGTGCATACGATGGGCAGTAATATACGCTGCAGTACATAGGTTATATGTATACGCTGGACTGTACATACGATGGGCAGTAATATACGCTGCAGTACATAGGTTATATGTATACGCTGGACTGTACATACGATGGGCAGTAATATACGCTGCAGTACATATGCACAGAGATATCATACGCAGTCATAACTGCTATCAAGGTATGGAGCCGTTGTCAATTCCTGGAGTTACAAGTAAAAAGGGTAACAATACGCTGTCTAACAGATTCACTGTCATTGTCTATACATGATGTGTAACGAACTGATATACGCATCAGTAGTTTGGATACTATACATGATATACGCAGACATAAACACCGTTGTCAAAGGTGACATATATATGTGTGTTGATCTGAATGGTGCAACTATGATGAATGATGCAACAGGCATCATCGTGATAAATGAGATCAAGATCATGGGTAGCATGATGCAGATCATGGACAACATGATCATGGGCAGCATGATGCAGGTCATGGACAACATGATGTATGAGATATTGTGGATGGGCAGCACAATGATACATGGAGCATGGGGAGCAGCATCATGGACAGCACAACGATACATGATATATGGGCAGCGTGATTTAGCATGATACAGCATGATGACGCTACACAATCAGGTGCAGCAAATAAACCAGATGCAGCATGATGATAGGTGAAGGAGTCACCTTGGAGAATCAGTTGAAGCAAAATGTCTTCAACTGATTTCTTCGTTATACGAAATGATCTATGCTAGATCTAGATAAGTCAAAGTATTGACTTCTATTGTAAATGTACTCTCTCTCTCTTTCTCTG